>JAQPPZ010005415.1:0-35269 GCA_028583015.1 Wollemia nobilis | reverse complement strand
ATTGAATTTCCTGACTTTTTGTGAGCTTTGGTTGGTTGCAAGGCGATGTCAAGGTAATTTCCTCGACTTGGACTTAAAATTTTTCTAGTGAGTCCTTTAGGGTCTTTGGTGTATAATAACAAGTAGATTATATTACCAAAAATTTGGATTAATCTAATTGATCATTGAAAAGTTATGGCCTTAGCAAGAAAAATCAAAAATTGCTATTTTTGGAAAATGGGTGCAAAATTTGACGAGGGGTTGCCAAGGACAATTTTGTTTGGAATAGAGTGTAGAATTATCTACTAATTTTTTGAGTCAATATGAGATCTGTGTGAAGAGATATCATTGTTTTAATAAAATTTCAATGTTTTTTTGGGCTCTAGGTCACAAGTGGGAAAATTGAATCAACTATCTCGGATCTGTCAACTGATCACCCTGTCATTGTCCTGTCACTTGTACAACAGTTATAGATAGTGATGGTTTTGTTTCTGATCCTAACCACCTATATTTTATGACTATTATTGTTCTAACTATTACTACCACTGACTGTACTGTTACTACCACTAACCTAATTTTTACTGGAATATTGCAGACTATTAGAGATACTTGCAAATTTTGTCCTAACTGCTAGTGCATGCAAGGTGTATTCTTATGTGATAGGAAAGTTCTTTGTATGCTCACTTTTTGGGATTGTGAATGTAGGTTTAATAGAACAGGAAGATGTGTATTTTTGTAGAAGTGTTTAACATAACCAAGGTATACTAGGTAAAGGAGTATATAACACCCATAGGCCCTCTATTATACCACAATGATGAACAATAGTGCTCGAACCAATATTTTAGGCCACTACCCAAGGAGGATTCCACACATACCCTTGAGCACACTATCTGCCTCTTTGATAGTACAAGAGGGTAATCATCTGGGATGCTGTGTCTCGTGGACTATGGATGATACAAGACCGAAAAGCTTCTTACTGGATAAAATTTTGTTAACCCTGGAATGGTCTCCCAATACACCCAAAGATGCATGGGAGCTTTATTTCATGCGTGAGTGTTGTCTAGGGCTTGGGCATTGGAGCCTGATCGCCCCTCACTTCACTAGATGCTTTATGGGCTCTCTAACTTAGCCAATAATGACAACTCCTTCATGATATTTTAAAACCCCTAACATAGGGTTTCTAACCTATACAACTACTGAAACAAAAATTGTATTTTTTTTATTTTTTGGATTTGCTGGTAAAAAAAACAAACTATATTTTTTTGGATTTTTTAATAAAGGAAAAACATAATGAAAAACACATGGAAAATTATACCTAATAAACAGAATGGATGGCAAGAATAGTCATAGTTGCAGTAGAACTTGGCCCTAGAAAGTGCTCTGATACCACTTGTTAGGAACCTACTATTGAAATAAAGCTCACACACATAAAATACTTAAAAAATAACTAAAATACATGCAATAATAGAATAATACTATGAAAAAAGTAATTGTAAAATTGAACAATCTCACAAAAGAACTTAGAATTGCAGGCCTCTTCGAGGGGGCAACCTTCTTCAATATTTTATTAACTTGCAAAAAAAAGATGATTCATCCATGGCTTCATAGCTTTTTAAAGAAATACTTCATGCAAACCCTAACCCTAGGCTCAAGAGTTGGCTTACATGCAAAATGCCACTTGAGCTAGAATTATCTACCAAATTTTGGTTACAATATTGATAATGGTTACATCAAATGGCCCCACTTTCCTAGGAGCATAACATGCCATGTACATTACAAAATAACATTATCTATAGTATCCCCCACGTTGGAAGTGGGTCATTACATAATAATGAGAATTACAACATAACGTTAGGATGGGATCCTAACATTTTCCAAAAATCAAATCGATTGTTGCAAAGGATTTGGATTCCTAGGAAGAGAGTACCATTAATATGTTTCAAAGAACCTGTTGTGGCTATTCCACAATGTACCCAAAAATTGGGGACCCACCTTTCATTTTTTGTGTTTGGGTGTTTTTATTTCGTTTTGAGTGACTAGTGGGTTTGCTTGCTTTTAGGTTGTTTTTTTTTAATTTATTATTTGTTATTGTCGATGATTTTTGAAGAACACAAGCTTATACTGAGAGGGGGGGTGAACAGTATAAGACCATTTTTTACTTTTTCCTTTATATTTCAAAACAGTAAAACAATTTACCCAAAGCAATATCAAAGCAATGCACAAAACCATCCACAAAGTGACACAACAAATTACGTGGTTCACCCAAAGTGGGCTACTCCCACAAAAATTTTCTCTAAAAGTTATCTCAAAGTTCTTTGGGAAACCTTCCCAATTACAATGTTTATGAGCCTTAGCCCAAAGGAGATACCTTCCCCCAATATAAATTTATGAGCCTCTGCTCAAAGGAGATACCTTCCCCTACCTCTACTTTGGCTGGTGATCCTCTAGAAGACCTCTGCCTTCGCTGCCCTTAGCAAATGGAACTCTATCCACAAAAGACACTTGTCTTCCCTGCTCTAGCTGGAGACCTCTGTCCTCAACTCTATCACCTCAAAGCTGGTCCTCGAATTTGCACTAAACATAGTCCTTCGGTCTAGCACAAATGTCCTCGGGTTCTTCTCATAGAACCAATGCACCTCTGACCTCAAGTTCTCTGATAGAACTATCAAACTCAGCTTCACAAGTCCTCTGCTAGGACCTATCCAAATCTGCTCACAAGTCCCCAAAGGAACCTATCCAAAACCTACTCACAAGTCCCCAATGAAACCTGTCCAAAACCTGTTCACAAGTTCATCAAGAAAAACTTTCTTGGCATGAACCCACAAAGAGAATTGTTAGAGACCCAATGTGATTCATCAACCTCATAGAAGCATAAAGAGAATTTTTAGAGACTCAATATGTTCTATACTTAACTCCCAATCTCAATCTCAAATCTCATAGAAACATAAAGAGAATTGTTAGAGACTCAATATGTTCTATACTTAACTCTCAATATCAATCTCAACTCAATCTCAAATCTCATAAGAATAAGATAGATGTAATATGCTTTTCTCAAGAACATGAAACACAACCCAACAATTGCCAACCATGCAATATCTCATATAACAATGATACTCATGTTATTTCCAACAACCAATATCTTTTCTCAACCAATTAGGGCTTCAACAACAATGCTCAAAGACAAGGTTTAACCAACATCATTCAACTCAACATTAACCTTGAAGCATTCAACCAATCATCACAATAAAAGGAAACAAGTAGAAATCCTTTTCCCTCCAAATATATTTGAACAAAACAACCACCAACACAATATCACCAAATGCAAAGAATAACTTGTTCAAATCAACTCAATGGAGTAAGCCCAATATCATGTATCAAGTAAAGCACTAACTTGATCAAAAACAACCTCTATGGAAGCATCTCATCTATTAATATCAAAACAGCCAACTAAGGGTTTCACCATCTCAATGCAAGTAGCAAGACTTACAAACATAAACCCTAGTGCAAAATGCTTCCACTACCTCAAACCAGAATTATGCATTCACCAAAACTCTCATCAAGGATAACAATGCATAAGTAGTTTTCAACAAACCAGAAAATAGGATTTACACCCAACCAAAGGAAACCTAGTTGAATACCTTTTCACTCCAATATTATTTCAGGAAAAAACATACACCAATCATACTCATAAGAAGAAAGTGCCCATACCTTATTGAAGATGAATAAGCCCTTGAAAATCTACTTCCATTAATAATTTTGATCTTCCATAAAAATTATTAACCCAACATGTCATGTCAAAATAATTCAACCACCATGGCAATTATTTCCCTTTTAAATTTCAATCCAACTAAAGTAAAAATATTAAGTTAGCATTCCTTATATCTCCATAACACCACAATGTCATTTACTCAACCAAAACTATTTTAGAACAAATATTGCCAACCCTTATATCTCCCCTACACTCCTTTTAATTTTTACCCAACAACAAAACTAGACCCTTATGACTCCCACACCTTTAAAATAAACTTTTAATTAAACACTCTAAAAAATATCACGCAAACTCTCGACTCCAAGACAACAAACTTTATACACTCCCTTATATCTCCCTTACACTTTAATACAATCTTTCTGTCACGCAATACAACCATCGCCAACTTACACAACCTTGGGCATAAAAAAATGAAGCTTACCTTTTAAAAATCAACCATGTCGTATATTTTGAAAACGAGATTTATCACCCACTCCAGAGAAAAATGCGATTCGATCTCGCGACCTTTGTTAGCCTGGTGCCCTTGACCACACCGCAGTTACCACACGGGCTACACGCCCACTTGCTTCTAAGGGAGCACGTAATCCCAGATTAATCTCTGATCGGTGCCAAGACCTCGACACCCGTGTGTCGCACGAAACATGGACTTCACTTTTCTACATTCCTTGATTATCGTGCGAATCCAAAATTTTAACATCGCAGGGGTTTAATCATATTGCTACAGCGATTAATGTCGAACATTAAACCCAAAACCTTAAAGAATTTAATTGCCTCATTTAATATGTACTTTGATGCATTTCCAAACACGTCGGCCCTTTTAATTTAATTTAAAATTTTAATTTAAATTTTAAATAAATAAAATTTAAAGTAAATATTTAAAATTAAATATCTTCATCACCGGGGCACCTTTTTCAACAAAATGAAGAGCCAACTTGGGTTTTAAGAAAAACCCATTTCAAATCTATTGTCCATGGTTTTAAATAAAACCTTTTATTTTGTCTGCCTTGGTTTTCACAAAAACCCTTCCTAGAACTTAGATCCTTTTGACAACAAATCAAATTCCTTCAAAAGCTTCTTGACATCAATGACAACATCAACACTTGAGCAAAGGCAATGTACCCAAGGTACCCAAAAATTGCCAACAATTTTTTATCATCAATTTGTTGTCGATGATTTTTTATCGTCAATTTGTTGTCGATGATTTTTTATCATCAATTTGTTGTCAACAAAATTTTTATTGTCAATTTGTTGTTGATGATATTTTTATCATCAATTTGTTGTCAATGATATTTTTATCATTAGTTTGTTGTTGATGATATTTTTATCGTCGGTTTGTTGTCGATGATATTTTTATCATCAATTTGTTGTTGGTGATTTTTATCATCAAGTCTTTTGTCAGCGTTTTTGTTGTTAAATTTTGTGTTTTCTTTCATATATATGTTTGAAATAATAAAAATCATATATATATGTCTTTTATGTATATATATTTGAAATGAAAAAAATAATAAGTTTATATCTATATATATATATATATAAATTGAAGATAAAACCTAAAAATACAATTATTTTTATATCTAATATACTTTAATATGTTATATATATAAATAAAAAAATAATAAAATAATAAAATCCTTATACACATTTATAGAAGCTTCTTGGAGGATTTATAATTCATATGTCCTTTTGGTTGTAATTTTAATATTTAGTCAAATACCTTTGAACATTGTAATAATATTAAAGTAATGATTTTGAATGTTGATCCTAATGGTTTAATTTATGTTTATAGGATGACCAAGCAGATGAAGCAGATGGGAATCATGTAGGACTCGGACATCGACGATGATGCGGGGCCCATGGGAGATAACAAGTACCCTAATCATGTGGAGAAAAGCATATGAGGTCATGTGAGGTGAGTGAAACATGAAAGCCCATAAGATTGGTTCAATACAACACATACAGGTGAATCTTACATTATCAGGGATGTGGCATCACTTTGAGCACGAGAGCCATACATCATGGTAGTGTCAGTTCAAAAAACCTTGAGGGGCCTTTGGACTGACATGGACCTAGAGTGAATTATGAGGTCATGTGGACGAATTCTCAAGTGAATGTTGACATGGATAAGACCAAGTGGATGATTGGAAGGATAGAAATGACAAATAAACTTCATTTAGTCAAACAGATAGCTAAGAGTTAGTCATCGCAAGCTTGGTCATACCTGAAAGGTGATGTGGCAACAATGATGGCCCAACGTGAACCTGGACAACAATAGTGGATGAAATCTAGCATAGAAAGGGTTGAATGATAAGTGGAATGATGACGATAGAACATTTTTTATTAGATCTAGAATGCATTCATGTGATATGGCTTGGATTTACATGTGGTGGACACTAGTAATTGATAGAGCAGGCACTTGGGAATCAAAGTGATCATGAATAGTGAGAAAACATCCAAATATACTACAAAGACATGGTAAATGATATGGAGGATTCTATGATTGTGGTGATAGAAAATTGGAGGGCTCAACAAAATGATGCAAATAAAAGGTGAATGGATGAGCATCACAAAGTATTGGCATGATTGTTATTGTGTATTGAGCCACTACCATCAACAAAATTTTATCGAGAGAGCACCGAGTAAACTACTGGCAGATGCACAGAGTGAAAGGTTTCATGTCTAGTAAAAATTCCCAATCGTGATACCATGATCAAGGTAGAATAAGAGTACGTTTGTAGATGTCCAATGCACACTCAAAAATATGAGCTGCTAATGATATGCAACCAATTCAATAAGAATGGTTAGAATAGAGGTTCACATCAGAGAAGGATGGAATTCATGATGGCAGTAGGGATGACTCAGATCTATGTAGCAGTGGTCAAACATAGAATCAAGCTATGAAGGATTGGATACCATATGGGACAATTATACACTTAATACCCAAGAAGGATTTGGGTGCAGATTTTGTCCATTCCCAAAGGCACAAAAAATCCACAGTGATGGGAATAACATCTATGCAACAAATAAGGTGTCAAAAATACCAATGGGTGACTTGAACGGATGAATACTAGTAGCGTTGACGTGGGTTTTAGACTACAAATAGGCCAAAAGGAGAGGGTATCTCATTCAAAAACATCGACGGTGCACATAATCATATTGCCATGGATGACATCCAATTATCATTTTACCCTCATAGAAGTATCACACAAGTGTAGAGGTGTTGTTGAAGATATTTCAAACCAGACGATAGGTGAACAGGGGTCCATAAGAGCATGAATTCGAAGGGAAACATAAATCATGTCACTAGTGAGTAGCAAAAATCATGGGAGTGCAATGAACTTCCTCACCCATAGGCTGTAGATCAACAAATCCAACACAACAGGCGAAAGATGGTAGGTAAGAAATAATTTATTAGGGACAACCCATGAGTATTAATAGAGCATATCAAGTTGTAGGTAAATGCGTAACAACTGCCATAAAATAGTGTTCATCATGATGCACAGGATCAACAAAGCTCAACTAGAAAACCCTAAATCCTCGAGCCCCAGTATTCTTAAATAACCATCGCAAGGTGCATTAAGATTTTTTGAGGGATGTCTAAAATCATGTCCTCTAGTTCAGTTGTCGAGAGCAAAAATAGATAGGGTGAAATAGAATACCATACACGGGTGTATGGTAGATCATTGAGATTATTTTTGTCACACCTCGACCGAGGAGGTTGCAGGTGACGTTGAAGATTGTCAGCACGAGCAGAATATGTTTTTCTCAGCCTTGGCTTGAGTCCAACAAACATCACCCAAAGGAATTCTATGGGAAAATATAAGTTTTTTTTTTTGGTGCATTAATGTTCTCACATTTTAATATAGCTTAAGGTTTTTGTCCCCCTTATTTGGGTTTCATTTGAACGTATCGTTGTAAATATTATGGCCCAAGGCCCTATCTTATTTTTTTACCTTACTATGTAGTAAGGTTCTCACCATGGTCAAGGGAATAAACAAATTATATATATATATATATATATAAACCCTTTACTATGGTAAAGGGGTGATAAGGGGGATCTTATTTACAAGGGGTAATATAAGGAAAAGGGAAAATAGTTTAAGGCTTCCTTGTTGTATTTAATATCATAATATTAAAGGGAGATATAAGGGAATGGATATTATGTAAAGTTTTGGATATTATGATATTAAAAGGAATTATAAGGGGAAGGGAATATTTTAAGATGCAAAGAAAATAAAAAAGGCAAATTGGGAACATGAAAGGCCAAGGAGCAAACCAGAATCTTAGTTTTAGAATTTAAAATTTTGAGAGCAAGGGGCTAGAATGTTTTGTAAGGAAAGACTATATTTGAAGAAATAGAATGCATACATTTTGGCAAGCATACAATTTGTGAGCAAAATCATAGGAGGCTATTTGTTGAGGGTTATTTTTTTAATCATTTATCCTCTTTTACTACATCATTTTTTTGATTTTTATCTACGTATATAATACCTTTAGGGGGTTATACTACGTGACGATTAATATTGATGCAAACATTATTCAGTCCTTTGAATCTTGCACTAGATCTAATCTGATTCTGTTTCATGTAGGTTTGCTTAAATTAGGTTACCTTCAGACTTGTCTCATTATTTGTGGTTTTGTAGGGTAGGGTATTATGATATTAGAATTTGCATGCATGATTTTTCCAATATTGGTGTAAATAATTTAGATTTGTTTCTATTGTTTATTGGGTTTTCCAAGAAGTCATTTTTTTTGTTTATTGCTTTACATTCTGGTTCATTTTTATAGAATTTCAGTTTTTTCATTTTGGTCATTTTCCAAAAATTTTGCATTTCATTTTTAGTTCTCTCCATTCTGGTCATCTCTAGAATTTCTGCATTTTGTTTTTAGTTCTTTCTATTATGGTGATTTCTAGAATTTCTGCATTTTGTTCCCAATTATTTCCATTCTAGTCCTAGTCCAGAATTATTTTTTGTAAATTTTCTATTCAGTTCATTCATAATTTTGCACCCCCAGATTGCACCAAATTTTCCATTTTTTTTTCAAATATAAATTTTAAGATAAAATCAACCTAGGAGGGAGGTTACTAATGCCTACTCTACATTAATGACAAATAATGCAAATGAATGTTGACTTACTAACTGGCTAACTTGTTCAAAGTCTAACTTAGCATTTAGTAGGACATTCATAATGAAGATAAAATAAATCTACTAACTATAAAATGAATCTCACATTGAAGGCATGGAGTCCACTTCATATTTTCATTTTTACACCTTTAATTTGAAGATAAAATGGACTTAATAACTAGGATTCAAGGTAAGACACATTAATGCCAAGAATGTTTAAAGGAATCACTTTTCACATGAGCTAAATGCACATCCATTTTAAATATTAAATAAGTAAATAACTAAGCATGTATGAATTAAACTGTCAAGGCCCCTAGTTAATTGTCACTTGTAGGTTATTGAACTAGTTCTAGCATATATTGTCTCAAATAGTATTTGCTTTCACATATATATGCAGAATGCTCGTGTAACTGAACGTTGGAGAAATTTAATTTTTTACTTAATTTCTTTGCAAGAGAGAGTCTTCAATTTAATAATCTGATTTTGATGATTATTTTGCAATAGGGAAAAATATTCACTCAGCATTTTGGTTCTAGAAGGAGGGCCTTATTTCATAGCTTTGTGATTTATATCTTTGGTTTTCTAACATTAATATGGGTCATTTTGTTTCCACCTTATTGTGCTTGCACGTACACTGTTTATTCAGGTTCTATTGTGAGTGATTTGTGAGAAACCTTGTAGAGCATTAGTGTTCCCAAGCTAGCCCAACCTGAGTACATTGCTACTAGGCCCAAAACAACTAGGGAAACCATATTTCAAAGTGTTTCTCCCAATTCTAGGAAGCCAAGAAACAAAACTCAAGAGATCAAAATCCCACCCATTATACTTGATCTAGGGTTATCTTTAGACTCAAGTAAATCTAGTGGGTCTGCATCCACAGTTTTCATTAAGAAAGCTACATCAAGTGTATATATTCCCATCACTTAAATGGTTTCTATTATTCATGTAGGGCCACCACCACTATTGAATAACATTTCCCACCACCATCTCCTTAGTACGGGGTGCTTAATTCTCCATTGAACATACCTAAATATATCCATTAAATACCAAAGAATATTGAGAAATCAATACCAAAGTTTAAACATGATGGTCCTATCAAATCCAAAGAGCATATCCAGAATTACAAAGACCATATGATCAGACTAAGAGTAAATCATGAGGACTTTGATTGTAGGCATTTATCCTATGAGTTTGGATCAGATGGCTCATGATTGGTATATGAATCTCACTATAGGGTCCATCACTTCTTGGACCCAATTAGTGGAAGCTATGCTTCATTTTAGTAAGCATCAATATGTAGTAAAGATATGGTTTGATAAGAGATATATGACTAAAACTTTTAAAATTTTACATGTAGTTTTTTTTTTGTATAAAGGACATGAAAAGAAAGGGGATCATGATAAATTTGATTGTCTGTGGTTTTACAGGGTGGGGAAGTATGATATCAGGATTTGCATGCATGATTTTTATAGCATTGGTGTAAATAATTTAGATTTTTTTATGTAATTTGTTTATTGAGTTTTCCAAGAAGTCATTTTTTTTGTTTATTACTTTACATTCTGGTCCATTTTCTAGAATTTCAATTCTTTCATTGTGATAATTTTCCAAAATTTCTGCATTTACTTTTCAGTTCTCTCCATTCTGGTCATATCCAAAAAAATTGCATTTTGTTTTCAGTTCTTTCCATTCTGGTCATTACCAGAATGTTTGCATTTTATTTCTAGTTATTTCCATTTTGGTCCTTGTCCATAATTTTTTTTGTAAATTTTCTGTTTAGTTCATTCGTATTTTGGTCCTCATCCAAAATTTTTGCACCTCCAAATTGCACCAAATTTTCTAGATTTTTTTCAAATCTAAATTTTAATATAAAATCAACCTAGGAGGGAGGGTACTAATGCCTACTCTACATTAATGGTAGATAATACAAATGAATATTGACTTACTAACTAACTAACTTGTTTAAAGTCTAACTTAGCATTTAGTAGGACATTCATAATGAAGATAAAATAAATCTACTAACTGTAATATGAATCTCGCATTAAAGGCATGGGCTTAAAAATAAAATGGACTATTCCACGCATATTTTCATTTTTGCATTTTTAATCTAAATATAAAATGGACTTACTAACTAGGATTCAATGTAAGACACATTAATGCCAAGAATTTTTAAAGGAATCACTTTTCGCATGAGCAAAATGCACATCTATTTTAAATATTAAAGAAGGAAATCACTAAGCATGTATGAATTAAACCATCAAGACCCCTAGTTAACTGTCACTTGCAGGTTATTGATCTAGTGCTATAAGGAGGGTCTTCTTTCGTATATTTATGATTTAGATATTTGGTTTTCTAATGGTTAAATGGGTCATTTTGTTTCCACCTTATTGTGCTTGCAGGTACAATGTTTATTTAGGTTCTATTGTGAGTGATTTGTGAGAAGCCTTTTAGAGCATTAGTTTTCCCAAGTTGGTCCAACCTGAGTACATCGCTACTAGATCTAAAAACACAAGGGAAACCATATTTCAAAGTCTTTCTCCCAATTCTAGGAATCTAAGAAACAAAAATTAAGAGATCAAAATCCCACCCAGTATACTTGATCTAGTGTTATATTTCGACTTAGTGGGTCTGCACCCACTGTTTCCATTATGGCAGCTACATCAAGTGTATGTGTTCCCATCACTTCAATGGTTTCTATTATTCCCATAAGACCACCACCATTGTTGAATAACATGGTCCAACCACCAGCTTCTTGGTATGGGATGCTTAATATTCCATTGAACATACCCAAATATGTCCATGAAATACCAAGGAATATTGAGAAATCGATACCAAAATTTAAACATGATGGTCTTGTCACAACCGAAGAGCATATCTAGAATTACAAAGACCATCTGATCAGACTAGGAGTAAATCATGAGGATGTTGCTTGTAGGTTTTTTCTTATGATTTTGGATCAAATGACTCATGATTGGTATATAAATCTCACTATAGGGTCCATCCCTTCTTAGGCCTAGTTAGAGGAAGCCATGCTTCATTTTAGTAAGCATTGAGATGTAGTAAAGAGATGTTTTGATAAGAGATCTACAATTAAAACTTTCAAAATTTTAGTTGTAGTTTTGTTGTAGGGATAAAGGACATGAAAAGAAAGGGGATCATAATAAATTTAATTATATGTGGTTTTTCAGGGTAGGGGAGTATAATATAGGATTTGCATGCATGATTTTTCCAGCATTAGTGTAAATAATTTAGATTTGTTTATGTAATTTGTTTATTAGGTTTTCCAAGAATTCATTTTTTTTTTGGTTTTTTGCTTTACATTCTAGTCTATTTTCTAATATTTTAGTTCTTTAATTTTTGTCATTTTCCATAATTTTTGCATTTTGTTTTTAGTTCTCTCCATTCTAGTCATCTCCAAACTTTTTGCATTTTGTTTTTAGTTCTTTCCATTTTGGTCATTTCTAGAATTTTTGCATTTTGTTCCCAGTTATTTCTATTTTGGTCTTTGTCCATACTTTTTTTTTTTTTTTATATTTTGTTCAGTTCATTCACATTTTGGTCCTCATCCATAATTTTTGTACCTCCAAATTACACCAAATTTTCCATTTTTTTTCAAATCTAAATTTTAAGATAAAATTAACCTAGTAGGGAGGGTACTAAAGCCTACTCTACATTAATGGTAGATAATGCAAATGAATGCTGACTTACTAACTAGCTAACTTGTTCAAAGTATAACTTAGCATTTAGTAGAACATTCATAATGAAGATAAAATAAATCTACTAACTATAAAAATAATCTCACATTGAAGGCATGGGCTTAAAAATGAATTGGACTATTCCACACATCTTTTCATTTTTACACCTTTAATCTGAAGATAAAATGGACTTACTAACTAGGATTCAGGGTAAGACACATTAATTCCAAGAATGTTTAAAGGAATCACTTTTAACATGAGTAAAATGCACATCTATTTTAAATATTAAAGAAGGAAATCACTAAGCATGTATGAATAAAACCATCAAGGCCCCTAGTTAACTATCACTTGTAGGTTATTAAGTTAGTTCTAGCATATATTATCTCAAATGATATTTGTTTTCACATATATATGCAGAATGCTTGTGTAAAAGAACCTTGGAAAAATTCGTTTTTTCACTTAATTTCTTTGCAAGAGAGAGTTTTCAATTTAATACTATGATTGTGGTGATTATTTGCAATAGGGTAAAATATTCACTCAACATAACCTTCTTGCATGTTGCTTTCGTGCACTCAATGCCACATCATCAAACTCCCCCATGCCCACTTCCTCATCCTCCAGATATGTTCTTTCTCCTATTATAAATGTGTTGGGGACCAATGCATATATTTTTGGGAGGAATTATGAGGAATACAATTCTTCATTCAATTCAATATTTAGTTAAATTAACAATTTAATTAATATTTAATTAAATTAAAAGTTTAATTAGTTATTAATTAATAATTAATATAGATTTATGAAAAGTTATATTGTAAAAATGCACATCCATTCAAATTGCATCTATTCATTATAATATTTATATCAAAACATTATGAAAAATTTATTTGGCTTCGCATTAATAAAAATATCTCGTTTTACTCATTACATTTTTGTATCACCCATAAATTTGTAGATTAAGAAATCCTTCTTGTTAATTTAGAATTACTATATCATGTGTGCACAATCAAATTATATGATTTCACAAGACAATAATTATTGCCATCCCTAATGATACCCATCAACTTGATTTCTTTATGGGTTCAAACTAATTCCACTTACATTAATTAGATCCAAATCCATCATACGAGGGTGTAGGTTTTTAGATCTATGTAAATCCACATAAAATCTCCTTAGATTTGTTAATTTTTTTGTTGATACCAAAAATAATATAACCTAAAAAAATATTTTCAAAAATTTGTTAGTTTTGCTACCAATATAATAGTTTTGCATTGATATTTATGAGTTTTTGATACTTTCTCCTTTTAAATATATTTGAATTCATTAATTTTCATCTAAATAGTGGCTATGTTTGAAAATGAACCCAATATTTGTCTTAGATACTAAAATTTGGTATCAAGTGCTTATATAAATCTTCATCACTTATGGTTAGATTCATTTTTTCATATCAATTTCATGTTTATGTCTTGGTTCAATTTAATGTTTCTAGGAGAGTAATATATCCTAGACTTAAAAATATTTGTTTCATGATTTTTAAAACTCACAAAATTTACTTAGGTATTTTAAGGTGTGGAGTGTTCCTCATTTTGAGATGCAAACTATACTATTATTAGAAAGTGGACTTGAAGGCTTCCCAAGAATTTAAAATTTTGACCAAGTATGTGAAGATGTAAACCATTCTCAACGTTTGATGTGATTTATTCTATAAGTACATGTGACTCTAAATTTTTCTTTAAGTTTCTAAAATGAATAAATTGAGTTTAACTAAAATATCTATAACTCAAATATTTATCCTCGAGTTATGCATGTAATCAATTATTATTTTGAAGTATGAATTGAATGAAATAAATCTTCCAAATTTCTTAACAAGTTTCTTTAAGTGCTTGGAAATGCAATTAATTCCTTAAGCTCAACATATGAATTTCTCTTAAACAATGTGTAAATTCATATCTATATAGGTAATTTTTTTTGGAGTAGTGTGAGAAACTGCTATGAATATCGAGAGCTAAAAATATCAATAGGGGATTAACATATAACCAAACACACACATTTTTTGTTGAACCTTGAACCTCCCAAAGAAGACCCAAACCCTGAAGCGTTGTGCTATCCCCCTTGGGATGGTAAAAAATTATATTAGAGCTCAATTTCTAAGTGATTTTTAGAAATGATATGTATTGTTAGTTATCAAATATGCAATAAATTTAAAGAAATATTATGAATGCTAGATTGCAATATTGCACATATTAAAATGATAGTGATTCGATTAAAATAATATTGTATTACAGGAAACATACCAATTTTAAAAGCAATAATCTACAAGGGTCACATGAATTATCTAAAACTCCTAAATCCCATGTTTTAAACAAAGAGAAAGAACTAGTATTACATCTTGATAACCCTACTATGGGTAGTAAACCTAATCAAAATGTGACTCAAGTTAATTCATAATTTTAGTACAAATTGCTCGATTATTAATTTCAACTAATGAATTGATGCATGTATGGAAAGCTAGGGTATGCCACAATCCCATAAAAATTCATATAGTAAAAACAATAAATTTTAATGAGTCTACAATAAGATGTACAAAATCAACAATAATGTTATCAAAATAAAATTTAGGTTACCCGAGATCAAGTTGCTTAGAATTAACAATAGACTATGTCAAACCCATAAACGAATACATAGAATCAACAATAGAATGTCCAATAAAATATTGATCAGCAATAACATCACAATCTATAACAACAATAATAAATTAGGCAAAATCAACAAGTTGCACAAAACCCTAACTCAAATATTGCTAAAAAACAACAATTTATTCAAAAGATAAATTAGTCACCCATGTATATCAAAGGTTTCTCAATAGTAAGTGTTTATAAGGCAATCAATTTATCAAATATTACATAGATAGATGATGTCTTTTAGTTCACAAATAATATATTGTCAAGGTACTCCATAATTTCAAGGAAAAATGCAAATATAGGCAAGGCCCCAAATAATATTATACCAAATTAGAATTATCAATATCATTAAATTATTCATATTCCAACTACATTATTGAAATTTTGCTTGTATTTCTTAAGAGTGATGCTAATATTGCAATAGAGACCCCAATAATTTATCAATAATAAAGCCTATTCATAAAATTTAGGAGAAATATGTGATGTTATATGTTGGAAATTTTGAGTTAGTTGGGTGTCATTGATGTCAAGAGTCAGTGTCAGTGATTAATGCATGATTTGGTAAAATAAGGGTTAAAATATTTATCTTTTAAGCCTAAGACATTTTGTTTAAGAGCTTCACATGTTTGGTCAAAAGGGTGGTTAAATAACCTGAAGGAAATTCCTAAAGGATATAATATTATAATATTTGTTATAATAATATTAAAGGAGGTCAGAAAAGGTCTAAGGATGAAAGAGAAAAATACATAGGCTCAAAGGAAATAATATTATAATATTTTTATTATAATATCAAAGGTTAAATTTAAAGCCTAAGGTAATTTATAAATTATTTATAATATTTATATTATAAATTAATTTATAAAATAATATTATTTAAACCCTAAAGTTAGAGTGGGAGCAAATTCATTTTAAATTATTCTCCTCCATGCCGACATTCAATGTGATTGGCATATAGTATCAATACCATAATTTTTGCCAACCAAAAGTTAAGTCTCCAATTGATGCATGTGTGTAAAAAGAGCAAAATTCTAAGTGCAAATTTTGTGAGCATAAGAAAAGGTTTTTAATTTTAAAAGAGACAGTAAAAAACATGACGAATAAATCATTCGAGGTGTAGAGCTTTGTCACCAACCGACTGGTTGAAGAACACAAGCTTATACTAAGAGGGGGGTGAACAGTATAAGATCACTTTTTAATTTTATTTCCCAATAAATATTATGCAATGTAAATATAGCAATATCAAAAATAGTAATTAAAGCAATGCACAAATCACCACACACAATAAAGATACCAATTTTACATGGTTCACCCAATGTGGGCTACTCCACGGAAAAAATATTTCACTAAAATTTTCTCAATGAATCTCTTGGGAATCATTTCCCTTTTATAATGTTTATAGACCTATGTCCAAAGGAGACACTAATCCCCTAATCAATTTTATGGATATTTATCCATAGGAGAACTCCTTTCTCCATAGCTCCGATTGGTAATATTCTAGAAGAACTACTGCCCCATTTCTCTGGCTAATGGGTCTCTATCCACTAAATATACCTATCCTCATTGCCCTAGATAATGGATCTCTATCCACTCGAGACTTTCATCCTCTATACTCAGTAACCTTCAAAGCTCTCTCTCAAATTTACACTAAACACGAGTCCTTCAGTCTAGCACAAATCTGCTCAATATCTATCTCTGGTCTAGCATAAACTTATCCTCAAATATGTACCAAACTATATCCTCAAATATATACTAAATACAGTCCTTCGATTTAGTACAAATATGTCCTCAATATCTGTCCTCTTATCTGCACTAAACATAGTCCTTTGGTCTAGCACAAATCTATCCTCAATATCTATCCTTTGATCTGCACTAAACATAGTCCTTCGGTCTAACACAAATCTGTCCTCAATATTTGTCCTCTGATCTACACTAAACATAGTCCTTTAGTCTAGCATAAATCTATCCTCAATATCTATCATCAAGCCTTGATACAAAGCTTGAATCAATATCAAATCAACTCTGCTAGATATGTCCCAAACCTTAACTCAATATTTGAACAAATCAATCAATCAACTCTGCTCACAAGTCTTCTCAAAGACTTGTCTCAATTCTACCTTGTAAGCTTCCATAAAAGCTCACACTAATCTATCCACAAGTCCTCTCTAGAACTTGCCTAATATGCTCTACAAGTCCTCACTAGAACTTATCCAAATATGCTCTCAATTTGTATTGTAAGCTTCCCCAAAATCTCACACAAATCTGTCCACAAGTCTTCTCAAAGACTTCCCTCAAATATACTCAACAAGTCCACACTAGAACTTGTCCAATCTCATAGAAACATAAAGAGAATTGTTAGAGACTCAATATGCTTCACATTCATCACAATGCTCAATCACTTTCAATCACACTTTTAAAAACATATAGAGAATTATTAGAGACTCAATATGCTTCACATTCACCTCAATGCTCAATCACTTTCAATCACTCTTTTAGAACCATATAGAGAATTATCAGAGACTCAATATGCTTCACACTCACAAACTCTCAATCACTTTCAATCTCTTCTTTTATCATAGAAACATATAGAGAATTGTTATAGAATCAATATGTTTCACACTCATCAATACTCGACCTCTTTCTCAAATCAATTCAGAATTATTGTTTCATAGAACTTGAACTATCACCTTAACACATCCACTTGAATAGGCTCAATAAAATCTACTCAACAAATCACTCAATGAAATAATTCTTGCTCACAAACCCTAGTCCAGGCATATGAACACTCACTCAAATATTTCCAACAATGCTCATCAATAAATATCACATAAAAATGATACTCATGTTCTTTGCAAATCCTAGTTGAAGTTCACTCAACTTAATCACTTCAACAACAATGCTTATAAAAGAAGGTTTTATCAACAACTCTTTATTCTATAAAACCTTGAAGCATTAATTCAAACATAACAATGCTTACCAAATAATCCTTTTCACTCCAAATTTACATTCACAACATTCAATAAACACTCACTAGGAAGATGTGCCCATAACTTTTCATTTTATGTATAAGTGCCCTTGAAAACCTGTCTAAATCACAATTTCCTTCTTTCCAATTTCAATGGTTATATGACAAAATCTCACTCTTAACACTTTCTCAAATATTCCTTGGACACAAAAATACTCAAAGCTCAATTATGCCTTATTTATCCTTTTTGAAATTAACAACATTCAAATCATACATGAAAAATAATATTTCCTTGGGTACACCTTATAAAATCCAACTTAAAATAATATCCAACACCACAATACTTCAAACAATCTTCCTAAAACATCTTACTACCCTTTCTAAACACTTATGCAAATAACATAAAAAATTTAATTTTGCATAACCCTTATAACTCCCCTTACAATATTACAAACCAAATAAAAATGCAAAAATTAATTTTTAAATACTCAACTAACCCTTTTGAAATTTTCGGCGCTCAATTTCAATGCATACCTTTTGCTTTCCCCAAAAAGGGGTTTCTACGTGATTCAATCCATCATCTCCTCAAGCCTAAGTGCCTTAGCACTTGGGAGTCCACCGCGTGGGCTATTTGTGCCCACATGAAGGAAGGAATACTTCCTTCACCTTATGCCTTACTATGCCATTAACTTCCCATGAAAACCACAACGCTTTCCACTTAGATGTAGCACGATTCAAAAATTTCATAGTTAATTAAAAATTGAAGGTATGGTAATTTGCTAAGGTGGGATGATCCCCCTTTTATACACGTTTGGAAATTTGCTCCCACGTCGGCGCTTGGAATTCGAATTTCAAAAATTTGAATTATAATTTGATAACCCACCTTAGGGTTAAATTAATATAAACTAACTTATAATTAATATTAAAATTAATTAATAATTAATTTAAATAACTTAAGTAAATTCAATTATAAATTAATTTATAATAAAAATTATATTAATTAATTTATAATTAATTTAAAAATTCCCTTTATAATATTATAAAAAATATTATAATATTATTCACTTGGGCTTCTTATTTGCACTTTGAACCACTTTTGACTTCCTGGAACTAGGTCTTGATTAATTGAAAATGGAGCATCCTTTTGCACTTATTGGAGAACCTAAAACTGATGTTGCCCACTGAAACTACCACGAATTGATGCTGAAAGCTTGACATCAATGACCATTCACTCTTGACATCAATGAAAACTCATCAACTCAAAATGTCCAACACTGTTTGGGATAGTGGCAATTGATCGGTGTGTATGGTGCTAGGAGAGAATAAGTTCCGCATTCATGTCTTAGTAGTTGTGAAAAGGCAATATTTGTAATTTTGTTTTGGTACCGAACGAAGGTACTAAGTGGACAAGACAATTTTCCCTCCCAAGTAAGCACATAGCTCACACAGTATTTGGGTCATAGCTAGGGCGCTAGCGGTAGTGTGACCTAGGATCGAATCCCAGCGAGGAGCGTGCAAGATACTTTAAATTTTTATTAAATTGTTTATTAAATTGTGTTGTCTAAGGTTGCATAGCAAGTGCTATTTGAGCGAGTCGTCTAATTTGATTAAATGAGCACCTAGAGAGATATAAGGAGGTTAAGGTAAATGTATTTTTTACCTTAGTTAAAAAGTGGTAAATGTTATAATTGTGATTTAAAAGTAAATTGCATTATTACTGATTTGTAATGCAATTATTTTTAGAAATGCAATTTTTGAGTAGGGATACATAAGTAAGAAAATTGGATGCATTAAATTTTTAAAAAATGTTATAGTGAAAGTGGGTCTTTTTTTGAGAAGTTGGAGATAATAAGATGTACTTAAGACTTGATAATTTTTGCATGGTGAGGAGGATATTTGTGCAGATTTTGAGATAGATAGTTGTTATCTAACCTTGAGATAGACAAAGATGATTTGATTGTGATTGAGACAGGTTTTGAAGACATATCTCCATCAAAACAAAAGGTATAGACACATATTCCATATGAGTGGAATATTGTTGGATTCAATATTGTGAAATGCAAAGTTGGAGTGTAAAGGTTTGTTTGATAAGCATTGTTGAAAATGTTTGAGTTGGTTTTCACATGCCTGATTGATGAATGTTTGTGAGAACATTGGGTGTGAAATTGAGAACTATCTTGAGCTAGGGTTTGTGAAAGATCATGAGTATCATTGTTATGTGAAGTTGAGAACTATCTTGAGCTAGGGTTTGTGAAAGATCATGAGTATCATTGTTATGTAAATTTGGAATCATCTTAAGTTAAGGTTTGAGTTCCAAAGTGTGAGTTGTTGAAAGTATAGTGAAACACTTTTTAAGGTTTGTAAGCAAGTTGTATTTCATTGAGTGGATGGTTGAGTGAAGTTGGATGAGCATTATTGATTAGAAATATTGAAGTGATAGTTCACGTTCTGTGAAACAATTTTTTCTTTATTCTAAATTGATTTAAAAGAGAGTTTAGAAGTTATTGAGTATTTTTGTGAGTGTGAAACATATTGAGTCTCTCACCATTCACTATTTTTGTGGTTATACAATATTCTGAGTGAAACTTGTTTGTGTGATTGAATTTTCTGAAGGATATTAAGTTGAGTTTTGTTTGCAAGTTTTGCAATTGATTTGAATATGCTTTTGTGAAAGCTACTGGACAAATTTGAGTAAGTCCTAGAGGGGACTTAAGGACAGAGTTTAGCAAGTTTTTGTGAAATATTGTGGATAGATTTGAGTAAATCCTTGAGAGGCCTTAAGGACAGAGTAAAGCAAGCTTTTATGAATCTTTTCAACAGATTTGAGTAAGTCCTAGAGGATACTTAAGGATAGGATTATGTAAGATTTTGTGAAAGCTTAAGAATAGATTTGTGTGAGCTTTTGTGGAAGCTTGCAAGTATATTGGATAAGTTATAGTGAGGACTTGTCGAGCATATTTGAGGTAAGTCTTGGTGAAGACTTGTTGATAATATTGGACAAGTTCTAGAGAGGACTTGTTGAGCAGATTTAAGGTAAGTCTTGATGAATAATTGTTGAGCAGATTAGACAATTTCTAGAGAGCACTTGTTGAGTAGATTTGAGGTAAGTCTTAGTGAAGACTTGTTGAGCAGATTGAACAAGTTCTAGAGAGGACTTGTTGAGCATATTTGAGGTAAGTCTTGGTGAATACTTGTTGAGCAGATTGAACAAGCTCTAGGAAGGACATGTTGGACATATTTGAGGTAAGTCTTTGAGAATACTCGAGAGCAAAGTTGATTTATTAATTTGTTCAAGTCTTGAGTTAAGGGTTGGAGCATATCTAAGCAGAGTTGATTTGTGATTGGATCAAGATTTTTGTTAAGGCTTGAGGAAAAATTTGAGGATAGATTTTAGTGCAGATTTGAGGGCATATTTGTGCCAGACCAGAGATAGACTTGTGAGAAAATTTGTACTAGACTAAAGGACAGTGTTTAGTACAAAAGATATTGAGAAGAGTTGAGAGCAAGCTTTGGAGGTGATATATTAGAGGATAGTAGTATCTAGTGGATAAATATCCATTAGCTAGGGTAGTGAGGATAGAGGTATTTTGAGTGAGGATAGAGGTCTTTAGTGGAGATATATACACAAGCTAGTGCAGTGGAGGCAGTAGTCTTCTAGAGGATCACTAGCCAGATCAGAGGAGAAGGAGTTCTCTTGTGGATAGAGATCCAAAAACCAGTTGATGGGATTGGTATCTCTTGTGGATAGGTATCCATAAACTTGATTAGAGTATTGGTGTCTCCTTTGGGTAGAGGTCCATAAATATTATAATAGGGAAGGATTCCAAAGATATTTGTTGAAAAAATTTTAGTGAAATATTTTCTCTGTGGAGTAGCCCACATTGGGTGAACCACATTAAATTGGTGTCTCTATTGTGTGTGATAATTTGTGCATTGCTTTGATTATTGTTGTTGATATTGCCATTTATATATTGGATAATAGTTTTTGAGAAAGAAAAAGCAAAAAGTGATCTTGTACTGTTCACCCCCCTCTCAGTATAAGATTGTGTTCTTTAGTATAATTACTTAAGATTCAACTTAGTGAAAAAAACTACAACATGGTACAAAAGCTTAGAAAATACACTAGTTATGAATTGGGTCTCTATTATGAAACCTTTTATAAGAATAATTAGTTTCCCACACAATGCATATCTAATATTTTTTTAAGTAAATTCCATCATGAGAAACATGAATGAAAAATTTATTACTTCATTGTGAGATTTATGCACATAATTCAAATATTTGGTGTACTATAGTTATTCATATCCATTCTAGAGATTTCAACTGGATTGACATGTACCTTTTCCAACAAAAGAAAAAAATATATTAGCTTAGATTGAATAGATTAGTTGAATCCTAGCAATTGATAAGAATATTTTTTTCTCATTCAATTAAATTAACAATGAATTAATATTTAATGAAATTAAAATTTTAATTAATTATATTTTACAAACCTAAGCAACTAGTGGTCTCCTTCATGTTGAGTTAATAATAATGAGAAAAATAGGAGCAACCCCTTGTGGTTTGAATCCTACGCTTATTAGTTACTAAAAATAGTGTATTATGACCAACTCTCCTATGTAACCAAATAGTGTAGTTGTACATATATATATATATATATATATATATATATATAGTGTTTATTCATTGTAATATTTATATTGAAATATAACGAATAAAATTATTTGGATTTACATGAATAAATATTTATTTTTTTTTCATATATATTTGTATCAGATGGTATCATAGCATACCGATCCTATGAATCGGGTAGCTCTATAAATCGGTCTTAGAATTTTATCGATTCAACATGACCAGATGTATTTTTATATTGTTTGGATGTTAAGGGATTTTAAAATTTTGGATCTTAACTATTAGTCTAGTTAACATGGTCAACTGCATTTATGAACCATTTGAATATTCAATCATTTTTAAAATCAGATAAAAATTTTACAAAAAGCCTCGACTACTGGAATGTGCACCTCCAACAACATTCCTAATGTGCAATGCTACATATTGTAGCTTGGTATGCATCTCAGTGTAGTATTATACGGTGCAACATATTAACACACAATTCAACTAAATATTATTTAAAAAACACTCGTCTAAAACATTGTCCTATGTAGGCTTTGTGTGTTATAATATAACATGTATTAAAATACACAACACTAAGCGAGGGTATGATTTCTCTGTCCTACCCTAACCTCACCTCTCCAAATACGTGGTGTGCCAAGCACCACATGGGCCCTCAGTTCCCTTCCCCTTCCCTTACACATGGTGCACTACACATGCCATGCATACGTTCCCTCCTTTTATAAGTGTGCATACAATAATTTTCTCTCAAGTAAAATTAATAATTTATTTTTATTATTTTAATTATTTATTAGTCTATTGTCCTGCAAGACCAAAAAATTCTTGGATGGGGGGCTCTGTAGGATGACTTCCTATGGAAGTCCTGTACCTCTTACCTACATCCTTTCCTCATTCCTGTCCCAGGATCCTATTCCTTTCTAGTTTCCTTGGCACATTTCCCCATCCTTTATGAAAGGAAGGTGTTGCAGACGATCTCCTTTGGGGGAGGAGATCCTCGATCCATTGTTCTGCCTCTTTCCTTGTCCTATGGTGGAAAAAATTATGTCCCATTTTCTGTTCCACTATTCCTTTTTCCTTTGGTGCCTGGGTTCTGGGTTGTGTTTAGGTTTTTCCCTGGGACTTTTCCTGGGGTTTTTTTCTCAGGTTGTTTTGGGAAGTCTTCCTTTTTTGACATCTGCTCATTGAGGATCTTCAGTTGTGAATGGTTGGGTCTGAGGATTTTTTGCTTCTTGAGTAGTTTTGCACATCCTTTTGGTCTAGGAGGGGACCATGTGCTTTATACTGTGACTCTGCTTTGGTGAGTCTTGTAGGATTTTATTTCCTTTTGTGGATTTGCAGCCTCTGGTCTTTTTGTTGTTGAATCCTTGTAGGTTTTCCTCGTTTTCTTGAAGCTGTTTTTTGACGGGTCTAAGGAATTATGGCTTCATGAGAAGTTTTACACAACATCCTTTTGGGTTTTTATGGGTTGCCCATATGCTTTCAACTGTGACTCTGCTCTTTGGGTTTGAGGTGGTGGTTCCTATAGGATTTTAGTTCCTTTTGTGGCTGGTAGGGGCCTCTGTTTTTCTTGTCACTAAATCCTTGTAGGACTTCCTCTAGTGTGACCTTGAAGTTGTTGAAGGTTTTCTAGGATGCATGGCTACTATTTTTTGTTTTGTGCTCTAACACCTGCAGTCATGCATCTTCGGGACTCTCTTCTTTTGAATTCCTATGGCACTTTCTCGTCCTTTCCTTCAGAAGTGTTGTTTTGCTACTGTTGCTTCTTCTGTTGGGTAGGTGTTCTTGAAGGCTTCCTTTTTGCATAAGGACCCTATGGCATGGGGTGTTCCTTTGCTATTGAACCACTACAGTTCCATTTTACAAGATTTTATTCCTTCTATGTTTCTGCTCGGGCTCCCCTACGTGGGATGCTTGTTTTATTTTAGTTCTCTATTTCCCAAGGGTGGATTCTGGTTTTCCCGCCCTTGGGCTATTTCAAATTTTAAATTTATGGCTTTGTTTCTTTTCTCACCTTTGGGAAAGATTCAAATTGTCTTTTATTTTTGGGGCAATTTTGCTCTTTCTCCCGCTTTGTATGTGCTTCAAAATCTTGTTTGGTGCCCTTTAATTCAAATTTGGTTTCTGGCAGGCCTTCCCTTCCTGCCCATTTTTCCTTTGGTGCAAAGGAAGACGTGTTCCTCTAGTGCAAAGAAAAGTGCTTTTCTCTATTGCAAATAATGACACCTTCCTTTTTGGTCCTCTTGCATATTCCATATTTGTTCCTTTTGGCTATCCTTACCTTGATTTAATCTGATGTACTTTGATGCATTCTAATCCATTGTAATCAGGTTTTGGGATCCTTGACAAAAACCCACTTTTAATCTACCAAAAAAAATTATTTATTATTCTAAAAAATTAATTGATTGATTAATAATTAGGGAAAATATTTTAATTTTATGATCTATAGGGGAGTTGGTTACATCCACAATCCTTTTTATTGCCAAGCAATGTTCAAATCTTGGGGTTTCCCCCAACAACACCTATTCCATCTCATTGTTATTTAATCCAATGTGAGGAGGAGCACTAGGGGCTCGGGATTGGTATCACCATTATCAGGATAACACACACTCAAACAACATAGGCCAAACTACTACCTTTAAAAAAATAGGTATACCCCTAAGGTTTGAACCTAGGGATAGGGGGAAATATTTTTAATTAAGGGAGTGCAATATTCAAACAGACGGGGAATAATATCAAACTAATGGAAAGAATTTTTGGCTATAATACTTGGGACCTTAAGGAAGAAATTAGCACCATGTCACTTAGCCTAGAATTCAAAGATATGGGGATCAAGAAGTTAGCATAGTATATCAAAAAGCTATATGCTCAAATAGCATAGACCAAATCAAATATGACTAGCACAGATTGGAACATGTTCATTGATTTTAAGTACTCCAAATGGGATGTTCATGATGATTCAAGCCCATCAACTACAAACTATTGTGGATAGTCAAATTGACATGGTCAAAATCAATTTGAGGAACAATCTTAAGGCTAGTGCTCAATCGATGGAGGTCCTACAGACAAGGGCCAATGTGAACATGAATGAGAAGAAAGTGGTAAAGGAATTAATGAGATTCCTTGGCTCAAGAAGGGTGTAGTTGATCTCGACAAACCTTTTCCTCTAGGACTATTTAACAAGGTGCCTTTGAGTCAAGAGGAAGGTACTCCTTAGCCTCCTCTAGTGAACATCATAGAAGATAATATTTTTGATCCTATGATACTTCAAGAAGTGTCCTTCATTACTGGTTCAATGGACAAAAATATTAACAATAGTTTGGAAAATGCATCTAAAGGTGATCTTATTTAGGATGAGACTCATTTCTTCGATCAACCACTTATATCAAGTGTAGGTTATTGTTATTCTATGCATGTATGTTCTTGAGATACAAAGTTGAAGAACATATTCTTGGATGGAAGTCATGTCAAATTGAATTTGTTGGCATATATGCTTCTATTTTTCCAAAAATCAAATCCATTGTTGCAAAGGATCTAGATTCCTAGTAAGAGAGTACCATTAATATGTAGAACCTTCTTGCATGTTGCCTTCGTGCACTCAATGCCACATCATCAACCTCTCCCATGTCCACCTCCTCATCCTCCAGATTTGTTCTTTCTCCTATTCTAAATGTGATGGGGACTAATGCATATATTTTTGGGAGGAATGATGAGGAATAAAATTCTTCATTCAATTTAATATTTAGTTAAATTAACAATTTAATTAATATTAAATTAAATTAAAATTTTAATTAGTTATTAATTAATAATTAATATAGCTTTATTAAAATTTATATTGTAAAAAGGCACATAGATTCAAATTGCATCTGTTCATCACAATATTTATGTCAAAACATAATGAAAAAATTAATAGGCTTTGCATGAATACAAATATATCTTTTTACCCATTACAGTTTTGTATCACCCATAAATTTGTACATTAAGAAATCCTTCTTGTTAATTTTGAATTACTATCTCATGTGTGCACAATCAAATTAGATGATTTCACAAGACAATAATTATTGCCATCCCTAATGATACCCATAAACTTGATTTCTTTATGGGTTCAAACTAATTCAACTTACATTAATTAGATCCAAATCCATCATAAGAGGGTGTACATTTTTATATCTATGTAAATCCACTTAAAATATCCTTAAATTTGTTAATTTTTTTTGTTAATGATACTAAAAAGAATATAACCTAAAAATTTATTTTCAAAAAATTGTTCATTTTACTACCAATATAATAGTTTTGCATTGATATTTATGATATTTTGATGCTTTCTCCTTTTAAATGTATTTCAATTCATTAAATTTCATCTAAATGGTGGCTTTGTTTGAAAATGAACCCAATATTTTTCTTAGATCTTAAAATTTGACATCAAGTCCTTAAATAAATCTTCATCACTTACGGTTAGATCCATTTTTCATGTCAATTTCATGTTTGTGTCTTGGTTCAATTTAGTGTTTCTAGGAGAGTAATATATCCTAGACATGAAAATATTTGCTTCATGATTTCTAAATCACTCATAAAATTTTCTTAGGTATTTTAAGGTGTGGAGTGTTCTCCATTTTGAGATGCAAACTATCCTATGATTATAAAGTGGACTTGAAGACTTTCCAAGAATTTAAAAATTACCAAGTATGCAAAGATGTAAACCATTATCGACTTTTGATGTGATTTATTCTATAAGTACATGTGACTCTAAATTTTCTTTTAAGTGTCTAAAATGAATAAATTGAGTTTAACTAAAATATCTATAATTCAAATGTTTACCGTCGAGTTATGCATGTAATCAATTTATATTTTAATGTATGAATTGAATGAAATAAATCTTCCGAATATCTCAACATGTTTCTTTAAGTGCTTGGAAAAACAATTAATTCCTTAAGATTAACATATGAATTTCTCTTAAACAGTGTCTAAATTCATATCTATATAGGTAATTTGTTTTGGATTAGTGTGAGAAACCCCTATGACTAATGCTTAGGGCTGAGCATTCCCATCCTAGCCATGATCCCTCATAAGATCGGGAGCTAAACATATCAATAGGGGATTATCACACAACCACACACACATATTTTGGTTTGAACCTTGAACCTCCCAAAGAAGAGCAAAAGCCTTAAGCGTTGTGCTATCCCCCTTGGGATGGTAAAAAATTATATTTGAGATCAACTTCTAGGTGATTTTTAGAAATGATATGTATAGTTAGTTATCAAATATGCAATAACTTTAAAGAAATATTATGAATACTAGATTGAAATCTTGCACATATTAAAATGATAGCGATTCCATTAAAATAATATTGTAATACAGGAAATGTACCAATATTAAAAGCAATAAATCTACAAGGGTCACATGAATTATCTAAAAATTTTAAATCACATGTTTCAAACAAAGAGAAAGAACTAGTCTTACCTCTTGATAACCCTACAATGGGTAGTAAGCCTAATCAAAATGTAACTCAAATTAACTCATCATTTTACTACAACTTGCTAGATTATTAATTTTAACTAATGAATTGATACATGTATGGAAAGCTACGGTATGTTGCATCCCATAACAACTCATACAGTAAAAACAATAAATTGTAATGAGTCTACAACAAGATGTATAAAATCAACAATAATGTTATCAAAATAAAATTTAGGTTACCCAAGATCAAGTTGCTTAGAATTAACAATAGAATATTCCAAACCCACAAAAGAATACATAGAATCAACAATAGAATGTCCAATAAAATGTTTAATAGAATGATCAGCAATAACATCACAATGTATAACAATAATAATAAATTAGGCAAAATCAACAAGTTGCACAAAACCCTAACTCAAATATTGCTAAAAAAGAACAATTTTTTCAAAATCCAAATTAGTCACCCATGTATATCAATGGTGTCTCAATAGTAAGAGTTTATAAGGAAACCAATTTATCAAATATTGTATAGACAGATGATGTCTTTTAGTTCACAAATGATATATTGTCAAGGTCCTCCATCATTTCAAGGGAAAATGTGAATATAGGCAAGGACCAAAATAATATTATACCAAATTAGAATTATCAATATCATTAAATTATTCATATTCCAACTACATTATTGAAAGTGTGCTTGTATTTATTAAGAGCGATGCTAATATTGCAATAGAGAATCCAATAATTTATCAATAATAAAGTCTATTCATCAAATTTAGGAGAAATATGTAATGGTATACATTAGAAATTTTGATTTAGTTGTGTTGTTATTGATGTCAAGAGTCAGTGTTAGTGATCAGTGTAGGATTTGGCAAAAGAAGGGTTAAAAAAATTATCTTTTAAGCCCAAGAGATTTGGTTTAAGAGCTTCACATATTTGGTCAAAAGGATGGTTAAATACCTTGGAGGAAAGGCCTAAAGGAAATAATATTATAATATTTATTATTATAATATTAAAGGAGGTCATAAAAGGTCTAAGGGTAAAAGAGAAAAATACCTAGGCCCAAAGGAAACAATATTATAATATTAAAGGTTAAAATTAAAGCCTAAGGTAATTTATAAATTATTTATAATATTTATATTATAAATTAATTTATAAAATAATGTTATTTAAACCCTAAAGTTAGGGTGGATGAAAACTCATTTTAAATTATTCTCCTTCTCATCGACGTTCGATGTGATTGGCATATGGTATCAATACCATAAGTTTCTCCAACCAAAATTTAAGTCTCTGATTGATGCATTTGTGGAAAAAGGGCAAAAGTCTAAGTGCAAATTTTGTGAGCATAAGAAAAGGTTTTTAATTTTAAAAGAGGTAGCAGAAAATATGAGGAATATATTGTTCAAGGTGTAGAGCTTTATCACCAACCAATTGGTTGGGCTAGTGGCAAGTGATCAGTGTGTAAGGTGCTAGGAGAGCAGAGGTTTCGCATTCGAGTATCGACGACTATGAAGAGACAAGGTTTTTATTTTTGTTTTGGAACCAAACAAAGGTACTAAGCACATGAGGCACTTTTCCCTCCCAAGTGAGCACCTAGCTTATATAGTAGTTGGGTTGTGGCTAGGGCGCTAGCCGTAGTGTGATTTGGGATTGAATCCCATCGAGGAGCATGCAAGGTACTTTAATTTTTTATTAAATTGTTTATTAAAGTGTATGGTCTAAGGTTGCATAGCAAGCGCTATTTGAGTGCATGGTCTAAGTTTATTAAGTGAGCGCCTAGGGAGATATAAGGAGGTTAAGGTAAATTTAATTTTTACCTTAGTTAAAAGGTGGTAAATGTTATAATTGTGATTTAAAAGTAAATTGCATTATTTCTGACTTATAATGTCAATTATTTTTTAAAATGCAATTTTTGAGTAGGGAGACATAAGTAAGAAATTTGGATGCATTAAATTTCTGAAAAATGTTATAGTGAAAGTGAGTCTTTGTTTTGAGAAGTTGGATATAATAAGGTGTACTTAAGACTTGATAATTTTTGTATGGTGAATTATTTTTGAGGAGGATATTTTTGGATATTTTGAGATAGATAGTTGCCATCTAACCTTGAGATTGACAAAGAGGATTTGACTATGATTGATACAGGTTTTGAAGACATATATCCATAAAAACAAAAGGTATGGGCACATCTTCCTTATGAGTGGAATTTTGTTGGATTGAATATTGAGAAATGCAAAGTTTGAGCGAAAAGGTTTGTTTGATAAGCATTGTTAGAAATTTTTAAGTGGGTTTTCACATGCATGATTGCTGAATATTTGTGAGAACATTTGAGTATGAAATTGAGAACTATATTGAGCTAGAGTTTGTGAAATATCATGAGTATCATTTTTATGTGAAGTTGAGAACTATCTTGAGCTAGGATTTGTGAAAGATCATGAGTATCATTGTTATGTGAATTTGGAATCATCTTGAGTTAAGGTTTGAGTTCCAAAGTGTGAGTTGTTGAAAGTATAGTGAAACACTTGTTAAGGTTTGTAAGGAAGTTGTGTTTCATTGAGTGGATGGTTGAGTGAATTTGGATGAGCATTATTGATTGAAAATATTGAAGTGATAGTTCAAGTTATCTGAAACAAATTATTATTTATTCTAAATTGATTTGAAAGAGAGTTTGGAAGTGATTGAGTACTTTTTCAAGTGTGAAATATATTGAGTCTCTAACCATTCTCTGTATGTTTCTTTGGTTATACAAGATTATGATTGAAACTTGTTTGTGTGATTGAAGAGGTTTTCTGAAGGAGATTTAAGTTGAGTTTTTTTGTAAGTTTTATAATTGATTTGAATATGCTTTTGTGAAAGATAGTGGACAAATCTGAGTAAGTCTTAGAGGGGACTTAAGGACAGATTTTAGCAAGCTTTTGTTAAAGCTTATGGACATATTTGAGTAATTCCTTGAGAGGACTTAAGGATAGACTTAAGCAAGCTTTTATGAAAGCTTGTGAGTAGATTTGAGTAAGTCATAGAGGGGACTTAAGGATAGGGTTAAGTAAGATTTTGTGAAATCTTAAGGATATATTTGTGTGATATTTTGTGAAAGCTTACAAGCATATTGGAAAAGTTCTAGTGAGGACTTGTTGAGCAGATTTGACGTAAGTCTTGGTGAAGACTTGTTGAGAATATTGGACAAGTTCTAGAGAGGACTTGTTGAGAATATTGGATAAGTTCTAGAGAGGAATTTTTGAGCAAATTTAAGGTAAGTTTTTATGAAGACTTGTTGAGCATATTTGAGATAAGTCTTGGTGAAGACTTGTTGAGCAGACTGAACAAGTTTTAGAGAGGACTTGGTGAGCATATTTGAGGTAAGTCTTGGTGAATACTTGTTGGGTATATTGAAAAAGTTCTAGGAAGTACTTGTTGGATAGATTTGAGGTAAGTCTTTGAGAAGACTCAAGAGCAAATTTGATTGATTAATTTGTTCAAGCCTTGAGTTAAGGCTTGGAGAAGATCTAAGCAGAGTTGATTTGTGATTGAATCAAGATTTTTTTAAGGCTTGAGGAAAATTTGAGGATAAAGTTTAGTAAAAATTTGAGGGTATATTTATGCCAGACCAGAGATAGAATTATGAGAAAAATTGTACTAGATCTAAGGATAGTGTTTAGTACAACATATATTGAGTAGAGCTGAGAGAAAGCTTTGGAGGTGATACAACAAAGGACAGTAGTCTCTAGTGGATAGAGATCCATTAGCCAGGGTAGTGAGAATAGAGGTCTTCTGAGTGAGGACAAAGGTCTTTAGTGGAGAGAGATCCACAAGCCAGTGCAGTGGAGGTAGTAGTATTTTAGAGGATCACTAACCAGAGTAGAGGAGTTCTCCTATGGATAGAGATCCACAAATCAGCTGAGGGTATTGGTATCTTTCATGGATAGGTATCCACAAACTTTATTAAGGGATTGATGTCTCCTTTGGATAGAGATCCATAAAAATTGTAATAAGGAAGGATTCCTAAGAGATTTGTTGAGAAAATTTTAGTGAAATATTTTCTCTATGGAGTAGCCCATCTTTGGATGAACCACATTAAATTGGTGTCTCTATTGTGTGTGATAATTTGTGCATTGCTTTTATTACTACTGTTGATATTGCCATTTATATATTTGATAATATTGTTCGAGAAATAAAAAGTGAAAAGTGATCTTATATTGTTCACCTTCCCCTCTTAGTATAAGCTTGTGTTCTTTAGTATAATTACTTGAGATTCAACTAAGTTAAAAAAACTACAACATGGTAAAAAAGCTTAGCAAATAGACTATTTATGAATTGGGTCTCTATTATAAAACCTTTTATAACAAGATTTGGTTGCCCACACAATGCATATCTAATATTATTTGAATTAAATTCTATCATGAGAAACATGAATGGAAACTTTATTACTTCAGTATGATATTTATGCACATATTGCAATTGATTCCTTTAAATATGTGGTCATTCAATGAGTAAGTATTGGTATACTATATTAGAAACTTGAATCATGATTTAGGAATTATTTTTTGAAATACAAAGTATGCCATGCTACCTATTCAAACATTACTAAATATTTTCAAACCTACCAATAACCACAAGCCTCAATTCCACCCCCTCAAATAATTCAAACATTACTAAATATTTACATATCAATAATTACAACCTCATACATAGTAATATTTTTAGATCAATCCATGTCATGATATGTTGTGTACCCATGTCAATTTTCCATATTACTTGTGCCACAAAATACTACTTTAAATTATCAAAATTAAACTACACAACAACTTGGAGTGAACAATTAGGCAAATCCACATGGATTTGAGTTATGTTCATTTATGAGAGACATGGAAAAAATATGACAAAAAATCAATGCCAAAGTAGGTGTTGGCATGGGAATTTATTTTGAAAAGCAATATGATTAAAAGTATCCTTCACAAAGGCGATGATGGTTCAAAAAAATCATTTGAAGAGACTAAACTGGCAACTACTTGATGTTGTAAAAATCTAAAATGATGCCAACTTTGATAAAATAACATGCATAAAAACCTAAAGATCCATGGGTTTATAAAAAATGTTTAATCAACTCATATCTCTTTAAATTTGGAGGGCCTATCATTTTATTTAGTCCTTTATTTTATAAGTGCCAATAGTGTCATCTCTCAATGGTCATTCCCTAAGTGATTGGTTGACTGTTCAAAGAGTATAAGTTACAATTTGATTAGTGTTTTTATACTTTGAAAATGATAGGTCTAAAAATTATGCAAGAGTAGGGATCCAAATTATAAATCCACAAGGGGATAACTTCAATTATGCTTATGGAGTATTGTTTAATTGTATTAATAACATGGTGAAGTATGATGAAGTATGAATCATTGTGCATTAGACTATAAAAGACTAAAAATCTTTGCATAAAATATGTAAATATTTTTTGTGAATCAAATGATGGTATTTCAAGCCGAGACAGTGTGCATGGCCAAAAATAAGCAACTAAGGGATTTAAAAAATAATTTTTGTGATTTACATGAAAGCTTAAAAACCTATGAAATTATGACACTCCCAAGAGAATATAATCTAAAAGTCATTGAGCTAACATCCATGGATTCATTATTTGATCTAATTATATATTTATAACAAGTTGCAACATATATTTAGTATTATTTTAGTTAAAGCCTCTAATGCAATACCTAAATGAAAATATTCATTACTTCAATATAGGATCAATGTGCACATTGTAATTTATTTATTTTAATATTTGATCATTATATGATCAAGTATTCATATGTTACAAAAGGCATATTCTAATTTGGAAATGATGGTTCAAAATACAAATAATGTCTTGTTACTGACTACATTTGAAGAAGCTACTGGCACAAAGATGTGCTAGTTTGATTATAAAATTACCATCGACACCACCCATGGCCTATTCAACTCATGTGGCTCAAAATCCAAACCAATATATTTAGTATCCTCCTCTATCATAGATTGTAATAGTACCTAATTTCCCATTAGGTTGTGCAAACCTACTAGAAACCATAAGTCTTGCTTCTACCTCCTCAAATCATTCCAATTTTGGAAAATACTCTATATCAACAAATTGGACACCATACACTAATATTTTTTGTCAACTCATGCAAAAATTTATTTTTTATGCATCTCAATCTCTCGAATTACTCATGCCACTACCTACTACTCCAATGTATTAAAATTAAACTACATAACAACTTGGAGGAGTAAATAATTAGGTATATTTACATATAAATAAGTTATATTAATTTATGAGAGACATGGTCAACACACTATCAATTAATTAAGAAAAAAGTGTGGTAGTAGAAATATATGTGAATGTATTATCACACCAAAGATAAATTTTCTTGTCAAAAAAGTTAAGAGGCAATAAACTATGTGTAGAATAACATGAAGAATATAAGTTTCGAGATGAGTACACTATAGTGAATCAAATTTAATATAGTATATGATCCAATAAATTGAATTATGGCCTATCACCATACTCAAATGCTAATCTATAATCAATAGTGTCAAGCTCAACAGGTAACAATGACAAACCAATAAATAATGAATCAACTTGTCATGGGGTAACCAACATGTTACAAACCAATCAATGATGATTCAACCTATGGTCAATCAATTAGTTATAAACCAATAAATTAAAGGTAATCCATTCAATATAAAAATCAAGTTTACATTTTTTACCTTCCATAACAACAAAAAATTATACAAAAAGTCCCTTTTAAGCATAAACATTAACTTATTCTTATGAAAGACCATCAAACTCACCCATTGAATTTAAACTATTCAATTCAAAAATTGAAATTGATCTTTACCTTTCATAACAATAAACACTTAATATTGGGCCTTTATATCCCTTTTAAACATACACATTAACCTATTTTAATGGAATAATGTCAATTCTACCCATTGAAACTAAACTTGAGAACAATAATTTAAAA
>JAQPPZ010005413.1:0-29915 GCA_028583015.1 Wollemia nobilis | reverse complement strand
ATAGGTTTAGTGATTGAATCACCGTGATAGGCCTTAATTTACCCAAATTTATGTTTCTTGGCTCTCCTAGACTCCTAGGGCATCCATAATGCAATTCATCATGAATCTTGGCAAGTAGGTAGGGGATAAGTGCAATAGATCTCTCTTAGTATACTTGATTGAGTGTACAATTTGATAGGGCTCCGCTACTCAAATATCTAATGCTCTCTTTGATAGTTTGCCCTAATTTTGAGGGGTACTTATAGGACTACCCAAGGGCTAGGGGTGGCTTCCTGGAGAAGCCAAGATCAAGAAGGGGTGGTTAGGACAGTTGGAATGGAATCTTCCACCCTCTAACCACCTTATTCTAGATCCAATGGTTGTTTCAACCGATTTGTCTTGGATTGAAGGCCAACTGAACTTCAGTTAAGACCACAGGTCATAGCTACGGTCTAGACTGCAAACCGTAGGTCTCAGCTATGGTTCAGCTATAAACCATAGGTCTAGGTTGTGGTTCAGATTGATTAGGCCAAGGAGCCCAAATTGAGTGGTTAGAACCACTACTCTATCTTGGAGTTTGTCCAAGATCTTCCATATGGTCTTGTAGCATGTCCATATGAGTAGTCGCCCTTGACATGACGTGTTTTAGGTGTCTATAGAATGGTATCCTTTTTGAGAATTGAAACAATGAATAAGACTATTTCTGAAAAATGTGTTATCTATTGGAATTTTTTTTTGAATGTTGTTATGTGATGATTATGTGTTGATGTATTAAGTAATTTGAAGTGGAAGAAATAATGTTTGATATGTATTATAAATTGCAAATGAATGGTATCTTCTTTAAATATTGAATTCAATGAAAGAGACTATGTTTTGATTATTTATGATGATGTAAAAGTTTGTTGTTCTTTATTTGAAGTGGAAGAAATAATGTTTGATATGTGTTATCTCTTGAAAACTTTGTTTTTAATGTTGTTATGTTTTGATTGTTTGTGTTGATATATTAAGTAATATTGAAGTATGTCTTTTATGTTATATGAATTAATTTGAAATGTCAGAAAATGCAGCATAGACAATTACTTTCATGAATAACAAATACTACAAGAAAAACATAAAATTTTAACTAATAGTTCAATAACAAGGCTAATGAAAAATGATATACAAAATATCCAGTAACACATTTCTATAATCCAATAAACAAATCATGTGTAATCAAAGAATATGTGTAACACATGTGTAATCAAATAATACATAATTAAATCAAAGGGCTATGCTATATAGAGTATCCAATGGCATCCTTTCATTCTGATATGTGAAATCAAATCAAATGATAATATGTGAAATCAAATCAAATAATAATATGTGAACTCAAATCAAATCAAATGAAAATATTCTTTCATTATGATATGTGAAATAAAAACAAATGATAGCATCCTTTCATTCTGATATGTGAAATCAAATCAAATGATAGCATCCTTTCATTATAATATGTGAAATCAAATCAAATGATAATATGTGAAATCAAATCAAATAATAATATGTGAACTCAAATTAAATCAAATGAAAACATCCTTTCATTCTGATATGTGAAATCAAATCAAATGATAGCATCCTCTCATTCTGATATGTGAAATCAAATCAAATGATAATATGTGAAATAAAATAAAATGAATGCATCCTTGCATCATAATGCTAGAAGCTGGAACAAACTCTTTTCAGATTGTACAAAATGTTCTGCACTCATTCCAAAAAATTTTGTCGTCACAATTTGACCAATGTTACCATCATCCTCATCATTATCAATATTTGTTACACCTCTTCTCTTTGCCAAAGAATTCCAATGTGACAATGCTCTTTCATAAGGAAACTCCTCCACCTCATAGGCCGACACATATACTCTCAAACAATTCTCCAAATTTTTGTCCAACCTATTTCAAACTTTAGATTTTATATATGATAGTGCACTGAACACCCTTTCATCTTCCACGGATCCCAAAATCATCATTTGACATAATTCATATAAATGAAAATATTCACTCCTAGTATGTTGTAAGACAATACTTGGTTGTAATATTCTCCACAAACATGAAATAGAACCTACTTCATGATGGTTAGAGAGTTGTGAAACTTGAGCAGACATTGTTGTTCCAAAATAGTTTGATTGTTTTGTCAAAATATCTCTGTTGAGAATGCCATTGATTTCAATGCCATTGACTACAACACTTTTACTAAAATTGCCAGCAAGGCTGCCCATGTATTTGAGAAACAAAGAATTTATAATCTGGTATTCATTACAAGGATTCCAAAACATCGGATTTACCACACCCATAGCCTCTAGCAATTCATATCTTTGAAAATGGTCTCTTATTTCTTTTGTCAATGATTCTGATATTTGTTTTAGTTTAGGTTTTGTATCATATACAACTACATGAAATTTGTTGTAGGTTATGGGCATTTGCTCAACTTCATTTGTAGCTATATCCAGTCGCACACCATAACAATATAAAGGTATTTCATTTCCATAGACATTAATACATAGATGATCGTTTATATTGAACTTCAGAAAGCTTTGAGGACCATTCACATTTGTTAATGCTCTCCAACTCTCAAACAAGGGATCCATAAAATTTTGACCAGATGCATACATCATATCAATATGCATGCAAATTTGTATTCTCACCCTGATGAAATCCACAATATAAATCGATCTTTCTTGTGCAATTTTGATCAAAGTATTCATTTTTTCCAACATTGGAAGAATTCCACACAATGTGAGAAGAGTTTCAAAGTCACTCATTCGAAAAAGTAAATCTTTAGCCTTATCAACCGCCCTACGATTTGCATACGTAAACCCTATCGAGGATTGATATTCTTTGAAAACTCTTAATGTCGGTAGATACATCGAAATCCACCTAGTATCCACATATTTCAACAATTTTTTACCTTCGGTAACTCCTAGTGCAAACTGTTGAAACTCTAAAAATATTTTTGGACTACGTGAAAAATATTCATGAATTTCATGGACAAGCTCTTCCACTCTCACAACATTTGTAAATGTATCCACAATTTTGTATGCAAGATTAATTCTATGAGCCATGCAATGAATAGGGATCAAATATGGGGTAACCGATGTTTTTAGTCTAACACAAAGACCATTCCTGTATCCTTGCATTGTAGAAGCACCATCAGATCCTACACATATTAATTTAGTGGCTATTTCAATTTCATTCATTCCTGCTTCTTCTTTTAAACTAGTTACAACAACATTGTAAATGTTTTATGCATTACAATTTTCCACCATTTTGCATATTCCAAGTAAATGAGGTTGCCTTGAATGATTTTCCAATGTGTAAACATGCATGCAAATCCAAGATGTATTGTCAACTGTAGTCACCTCATCAATTGAAAGTGAAATGAATTTTGCCTTTTTTACTTTCTCTCTGAGGTCATCCTGCTCAACCAATGACAGACATTTTGCCATTTCCCAACCACTTCGATCTGACCAATGAGCGTTGGGTAAGTTCTGCACATCAGCTAGTCAAAATAGAGATTTATAATCCATGAAATCAGACATAGGTCTACCCTTCTTAAGAATAGAAAATACAACAGCAAACTGCAAACTTTTTGAAGCTAAAGTTAACTTATTCATTTTTCGAAATTGGGCTTGAATTGTTGCACCTTTCTCAACCAATATTTGCTTTTGTTTAATTTCTTTATCATATTCTTGTGCATATCTCATATGTGTGCACTCTGATGCATCCTTCCACCTATAATTTTTTTGTGTTGCTCGATCACCTTCTTTTGTTTTGATATAAACCTTTCCACAATGTTTTTCTACTATATCTTTCTTAAGTTGCAATCTATGCTCCTTTCCATTTTCCAACTATAAATTACGCATCTTAATTCTATTATATCATCACTACTATTCTCTGGAAGCACTGGATCAATAAATGGAAATTTTGATATCCAATCAAGCTGAAATGATCTGTTAATTGTCCACCTAGATAACCTTGCACGTTTATTTTTTTTAGATGAAGATTCTTCGGAAGTAGGGACTGCATAAGAACTATTAGTTTCTTTTCTACTTGGTGTGTTAGATTCAGGAATCTCTTCATGTTGTTGTTCAATTTTATTGATATTATCTTCATCTGTGGACTGTTCATTAACGTGGATATGTGGAAGTGGAGGAATACCAGGGTTAACAATGTTTTCTATAGAGATAATACTAGTGTCAATAGTAGATTCATTATCACTATGACATTTAAAAGCATACTAGTGTTTTCTACAGATAAAAGTGGACAAAGCCATCAACCAAAAAACACACTTCTTTATGAATGAAGACATTATATTTAAAATTAACAAAGTTAAATATTAACTAGGGAGTAAATTTGTTCATACCTTCAATTTGTGCAGATGTTGATGGTTGACTCGGTTTTGAAATATTATGAAAGTATTTGAGGATACTCCTTTTATTGGAAGACTGGCCTCCCTTCTTTCCACTACCTGTAGTTGAAATTTTACTTGTATGAACAGAAGAAAAACATGAACAAATAACATCATTTTTAAATATGAAAATAACTGGTATAAAAGAGAACTACTACTAGAGACAACAAAATTTGTCCCATGAATATCATTCATAGGCAGAATAAACCTCCTTATTGAGTGTCCATTAATAAAATATTAAATGAAATTTAATGGTAAAAGAAGCATACCAATAAATTGAGTCACCTTATGCCAGTCACCTTATGCCAGTCATCTTCTGCCTATCACCTTATGCCAATTGCCTTAAGCTAGTCGCCTTAAGCTAGTCACCCTCTACCAGTCACCTTATGCTAGTCGCCTTCTACCAGTCACCTTTTTCTAGTCACCTTCCTCTAGTCACCTTCTACCTATTGTATCCTTCTACCTATCGCCTTCATCCTATCGCCTTCTACTAGTCACCTTCTACCAGTTGCCTTATGCCAGTCACCTTCTGCTAGTCGCCTTCTACCAATCGCCTTTTTCCAGTCGCCTCTTGCTAGTCACCTTCGGCCAGTCACCTTCAGCTAGTCACCTTATGCCAATCACCTTCTAGCAGTCACCTTTTGGTTTTGTCAGTACTCTGCTTTGTATCACTCGCTATCCAAAAAAAATGTTGTAATTGTATGGGAGTCATTGTCAGGGTTAGCTATATATAATGGGGTACAAGGGGTGATTTGGGTGGGATATTTCTTATTTTTAATAAATTTAGGGCAAAATTTGGGTGGTAAACCTTATGAAAATGGGGTGAATTTACCCTAAAAAAATTAGATCTCAAAATTTTTGGGTGAACGGGCCGACCTCTATGGTCCCAAAATTCGTAAAATTGACATTTTGGAAATCTGAATATTTGCGCTAAATTGTGAAATTTGCCACTAAGAAAAACCCTGGAACTCATTTTGTTTCTCTAAATATCACATTACGACTGTAAGCAATATTATGTATTTCTAGGTTCCACAACTTATATCCTTTCACACTAGTACTATAAAGCAAAAATATGTATTTTTCAAATTTATAGTCTAGCTTAGTCCTTTTCTCTTTTGGGACATACATATAAGCTTCACAACTAAAAACTCTTATATGACTAAGATAGAGTTTCTTACTAGTCCATACTTCTTATGGAGTTTTTTCTACCAAAGATGAGGTAGGAGATCTATTGATGAGGTAACAAGCAACTAACATGGCTTCTACCCAAAATTTATCTTCTAACCTTGCACCTCTTGGCATACTTCTAGCCTTATCCATTAATGTTCTATTCATCCTTTCTACAACTCCATTTTGTTTTGCAGTATATAGAGTTGTTCTCTATGTTTCTATTTCATAGTCCTTGCAAAATTGCTCAAATTCATTTGAGAAATACTCACCACCATTGTCACATCTCAAAATATTTATATTTTTCTTTGTATGATTTTATACAAGAGCCTTGAACTCTTTAAATTTATCGAAAATATCAAATTTATACTGTAAAAAATATACCCAAGTCTTTCTTGAGAATTCATCTATAAATATAAAAAATAGATAGATTTACCTAATGATGGTACTTTTGCAGGTTCAAACACATCACTATGAACTAGATACAAAATGCCTTCAGATATTGTAGCACAACTGAGAAACTTGACTCGAGTTTACTTTCAAAAAACACAATGCTCATAAAAATTAAAATTTAATGGAAAATCAAAAATTCCTTCAACCATACCTTTTATTTTTAATGTTCAAATACCTTTCTCACCAACGTGCCCCATGCATTGATGCCATAATATTTTCTTTGCTATAGGAATACTTGGAGCTTCTTATACTGTATTAATTTTCTCTATAATTGAATATTTATTACAATAAATACCTATGGTGCTAGCCTCAAGTTTGAACAAATTTTCTATACAAAATCTCCTTCCAAACACTAAGCATCCATGAATCATCTTGTAGCTATGCTTATTGAATACCATTATCACACCCACGTTATTCATCGTACTTACAAATATTAGATTCCTAGTGAAACCTAGAATATTTAGCACACCAAGAAGGGTTTTAATTCTTTCATATTTTAACCTCAACTTGACTCTTCCTCGACCTATTATCTATGTGTCAAATTATCTACCAAGAAGACTTAATCTCCATTTATCTTTTTATATTCATAAAACCCATCCTTATGAGGAGTCATATGAAAAGAAGCACCTAAGTCAATCAACTATAAGTTATGGTGTTAACTTGAGCATGTTGTAGCTATGAATAGGTCCCTTGAGTCTTAATTTGTGGTCTTCATTTTTGCAAATGTTCTTTCATAAACCTTTTTAGATCTACAATATCTTTTATAATGCCCTATTTTACTAGACTTCCAGCATTTCCTTATTTCTATAACAAAACATTTTTCCCTAGATTTTGATTTCCTTTCTCCTATTTTTTTACCTCTTTCTTAAGAACAACCTCTCACAACAAACACATCCTTCTGATGATAATCCTAATATTATTTTCATCTCATTTTCTCAGATATCAATGTTTCTACTATATCTTCTACTGTCAATGTAGTAGTATTGGTGATAGTCATAACTAGGTTATCTTAGGAATTAGGTAATGAATAAAGTAAAGTAGTACACTTTTCCTCTTCATCCATTTTTACATCTATATATTGACTTACCATAGTGTTAAAAGCATTCATATGTTCAATCACAGATTCACCATCATTCATCTGAAGAGAATACTTCTTTTGAAAAAGAGTTTATTTACTAGTGACTTTGTCTGATACAACATTCCTAGCATTTCCTATAACAAATTTGTCATGGTATCTATCAATACATTCAACAATATCAAATAAAATAAGTATAATCTAATAGAGCTCCTTACCTTCCTATAAATATTTAGCCACTCCTCATCTATCATTCCTATTGGTTTTACTCCCAAGACTGCAACCCACTAATATCTATCCACCAATAGATCCTCCATCTTGAGTTTCCATAACTCAAAATTATATCCATGACAATTTTTGATCTCTACCCATGTGTCCCATCATTTCTCCTTAATTTAGATTCTTCCACGCACTACTCCCACTTAATATTAAAATTATTCCAATGTTGAAACCCTTACTCCTTGAAAAAATCTAAAACCTAGCTTTGATACCAAATGAGGAGAAATAATACCTTGATAAATGATATCTAGAAAAGCAATAAGTGTAGAATCAAAGGAAAAAAAGAGAAAAAACACATTATACAAGAATTTATCTTGGGAAACTATTTCGGGAAAATCCCAACAAGAATATCTCCTTATTGTATAAACTTGATTGTCTCCAATACAATAATATCCTTTTGTTTGCTTTTCACTTGCGATTACATTTCTTGCATGTTACATTACCAAACCCTCACTACACCAAAAAAGGGCTTTAATGGTGGTTGAATTAAGGTGGTTTTTTACGGTGGTAAAAAACCACCCTAATAGACCCTAAGAGGGTGGTTTTAAACTACCCTCTTAGGGTAACTGGCCTCTTAGGACTAAGACAATGGTTATAAACCACCGTATTAGGGTGACCTAAGAGGGTAGTTTATAACCACCCTATTAGGGATAACCGCCTTATTAGGTCACCCTAAGACGACGATTATAAACCACCATCTTAAAAAAATTAAAAATTTAAATAAATAAAAGACGTCGGTTATGAATCATCTTAAAAAATTTAAAAATTAAAAGAAATAAAATATGACGGTCATAAACCATCATCTTAAAAAAATTAAAAGAGATAAAAGATGGCAGTTATGAACCTTCATGTTGAAATAATTAAAAATGTTGAAATATAGGGATCTTATTTGATAGCCTATAAAACACCCTCTATTTTAAAAGGCCTTGGTGTGCCTTACAAAACCATTCACTGTCTCCTTTTTCCAATACCAAACTAGAATGTACTGAATGAAAATAGATAAAGTCCTTTTGTTTTATATTGAAATGTTGCAACAACTTTTAGAGTAGAGTTGTCTTCAGTCCAGATTGTTCTCTGCAACTTAGACTCATAAACATTTTGGGGGAGTTGGGATGAAAGTGGTGCCTCCCTACCTCATTTAAAAATAGCTGGTTGAACCCCTTCTCTATGAGCCAACATGAAATTGTGGCTAAAACTCAATTTGGTGTGGCATTTTGTTGATTCCCATAGTTGAACTCTAACATGAACACCAAATATCTGGATGAGGTTATTTATCTTGGCACCTCCTACTTCAACTGGTGTCCACATGAAGGGTCTATAGTAGATCACGAAGATAAAAAATAACATGTTATACTAGTTATGGATCATTATCCTACATGCTACTTTCTAGGAGGGTTTCAGATGGCTCTATGGTAGACCTAAAGGTTTCTCTAAATAGAAGGCTTAATTCTAGGTATCAACTCCCTCTTGATCTTATTATAAAGCCAAACGATCTTTTTTTCAATCCAAATTTACCTGATGAGGATGAGGATTTATTAATAATAGTAGTATGTAAAGACTTTCATGTTTTTGGTTGGGATTTACCTTGAAATTTCATGTGACACTGCTACTTTATCCTTGGTTCTTCACTTCATTGAATAAAATAGTGAGAGATGAGGGCTAAAGTAGAATTTGAAGGCATAGAATAGGGCATGAAGATGAATTTAATATTGGAAGATATGAGGTTAGTTAGGTTCAATGAATTTTGCATTATTTTTGGTATTTAGGGTAAAGTGAATTTTGCATTATTGCATTATTGGCATTTATTTAAGATAATTTAGGGTATGCAGGTATGTAGGGGTAAAATAATTTACTGTAATAATTTTTATAGATGTAGAGCTATGATGTGATTTTTTACAACGTTACTTAGTACCTCTTAGTGGTTTTTTTCTCTCCCATTGGTGGAAATTATTTGCCACTGAGTTTGTTAAGTCTTGGTCAAGTATGCTTCATCTAGTTCCATCCTCTTCCAAATATAGGAAAAAATGATGTTTATTAAAGGTGTAGAGATGCTTCAGAGTTCAAAATGATATGTTTCTTGATTCATGATGTTTTTTGAAGGTTTATTGAATGGACTATTTTTTGGGACTTTTGGGAGCCTGGATGAGTGATTTTTAACTAATTTTTGGTAAGCATGTAGGCCATTGTATCAAGAACCTTTAGTAGAAATTTTGGCTCATTTGTGTTTTCTATGAATAAACCATGTCTATACAATAAACTGTGTTTTGCCCTTTCGAAGGGTCAAATGGATGTATTTTGGCATAAAAAAATGTATAGAAAATAGTCCTTCTAGGTCCTCTTTTATTTGAATAAAGAATTGGGCAATTTGGATTTCATTTCATTGACTTATACTTAAAATAGGACTCCTTTGTATGAACCATTTTTCACTGTGTTTTGGGGGCTCAAATGTGGGAATTTTGAGTTCAAATTTCTTTTAACTATTATTCATGTTGTCAGCAACCTTCCTTTGGAGCTTCATCCCATTGTTACTTTGCTTGAGGGAGTTATCACAAAATGATAATGAGAGTCAGTGGCAACTTATTGGGACACCATCACTTGGTTGCACCTGATTGTGCCACCTTGTGACACTTTCAATTGACCTAGAATGGATCCTATAAGGATATGTTCTAAAGATATTACTCTTAGTTAATTACCTCAACACTTGGCCATGTCAGAATGCTACATCTAGCAAGGAAACCAATTTAATATCTAAAACCTTCTTGCCAACTATTTCAAAATCCTCTTCATTCTATATGTTGATATAAAATTTTAATTACTTTAGTTTACACACCTTTAGAACATGCCATGAGAAGAAATACAATTTAAAGAACTCCACTAGATTTGAACCTGCTCCCTAAACTCTGGATCTTGCAGATGCATTTGTTTCAAAATTTGATATCATGGAAAAGCAAAAATTTGATATACTTGCCATGAAAAAGCACATCAAAGGAGGCAAAAAATTTTCTAAACATCAAGGTTTGCCTTATCATGGTACAAATTTCTTACTATGTTTATTAGATTTAAGCTAGCAAACTCTACATGGATGAAAGATCCTCCTGAATTTGTTTCACATATTTTAGATATTTGTCTTCTAGTTTTATGATGACATCACAAGCAAGGCTACCCAACTGTATATTTCCTTTTTCTTGTATTTTAACAACCTGCATCACCACCAACACCAAGAATTCTTACTTGCTCCTAGAGTTTCTTTTGCATCTCCTCATTTTCTTGACCCAGTTTTGAAATCTCCTTGGATTGATGCTATTCTTTTTCTAAAATAATTCTACCTTGCTCTTTCTCCTTTTAGAGCTTGAACTAGTTACTCTTGCTAAAATTCCCAATCAGGAAACTTCGGTGAGCTAACCATAACCCAAGAAGACCATGCTTTGATCCTGATATGATCTATACTTCGCACTTATGGAACCTGAAACAAATCCTTTGCAAAAAATTTGAAATTCCTCTTTTGTGTCAAAAAATCCTCTTCTAAAGATGAGAACAAAGTATGGATAATCTATAAATAGTTTGATAAATATTAATGAAGCACAAAGTATGCCATAATGGGTTAGCATGCTATTGTGTAAAATTAATGTCCACTTCTACCTCAGATTTACTAGTTTCTGAGCATGAGAACCACATGAACTATGCATATCCCATAGAATAAGGTCAATGCAAATGTAAATATGAATTTTTGGGAAATGCAAACACATAATAGTAGTGAAAATGTGAGAAAAGTACTCTTGGAGAAAAAACCATATATGGATCAATCAAAATTCACATTTCTTGCAAGCTAGAGAATGTATAAGAAGTATTCTCCATGATACATAATGCATGGTGGACTTGGGAAGTACGGGGTGGTCTGATATGTGTAATGGTCGTGAACTTTAAAAGGTTCTTAACTTAATAACTCCTTCCAAAATTTATTGATAAAGACTGGATTCTGAATACTAATGTTCTTTTGAACTACATGTGGTCTATATATGGATATATAATTCAGCTTCACAGGCTTCCATAGGAATAAATGGAGCTTACTTAGTCAATTGTTCTACCACTACATATTTAGAAGTCTTTCCTCTTAACTATGGTAGGCTTACAAGGAAGTTGATGGTGACAGATTCCCATTTTGTCGGGGAAAGGGAAAGGGCTGCAATAGACCAAGGCTGCTCACATTTTCTATTTTACTCCTTTGGCAAGTTTCACATGAAAAGATAAATTTCTTCAAATATTTCTCAGCCCCTTCCAGAAAATAAAAATACAATTTATAGAAGTCAAAATATGAAAAATAGCATATAAGGTTATGTGTTTGATTCTAGGACCTTATTCTCAAATTTAGAATTGGGCATAAGATCTATGCAATTCTTATAAAACTTTAGGTAACATTAAAAACCATACTTGTTGACGTCTGCTTGGGACCTTTTTAGATCATGTAGCATAGTGATAGCCCTCTTGTTTTTGGCATATTCAATGAATATATTGTCCTTCTTGGGTTTAACCATAGATATGGCACTAAACATAGGCAATCTGGATAAAGAATATGCAACCACAAATTTTATCCCTTTCTTATCTTGAATTTCAAAGTCAAACTCTTGCAATTTGCTTACCCATTTGTTTTTCTGCTCACTCAATTTTTTTGGGACCAAAAATACTTCAGACTTTGATGTGTTAGTGAATAATAAAGTGCTACCTCAACAAATACTGCTTGAATTTTTGTATAGCATGCACTAGGGCCAACATTTCTATGTCATAAATGCACAACAAATTTTCTTCATTGTTGAACTTCCTACATTTGAAGGTAATTGACTCTGCCTTTTGCATGAAGACAACCTCTATGCCAATGCCCGATGCATCAGGCTCTACCATAAATGGATGTGAGATATATGAAATGGTAGTATAGGGCTAGAAGACATTACCTTCTTCATATGTTAAAAGGTGTTTTAGCTGCCTAGGTCCATTTGAACTAATTTTTTATTTTACTTTGTAAGGTTAGGTAGAGGTGTTGTAAGGTCTCCAAACCCCTTTGATCTGAAACTCAGAGTTTCAAGTTACAAAAATTCAAGAAATAGTGCAATTCAAAAATAATAGAGTATAATAAATCAGAATACAAAATTATATAAGCAAAATAATAGAAAGTCTTCTTTCTTAGAAAATAGGGTATAAGGAAAACAACAGAATGACTTTATTACTCAAAAAATAGAGAACAAGGCAAGCAATCTAGAAGAAGATATGTGAAGCTATAACATTACATCCATTACTCAAGCCTTTTATAGTCAAGGGGTGCATCTTTTTTATACAATATTTGGTGGGCTGGAAATCCACCGTATTGAGTATGGAAGGTCACCCGTATGGAAATGTGGTGGTTCACTTTCCATAACTTAGAAGGTCACTTGTATGGAAATGTGGTGATTCACATTCCATGAGTTACAAAGTGTATATTAAATAAAAATTCTATACATATGAGTTGTCCCTTTGTGTTTTATCCTCTAATGATGTATCAACATGGCTAGAGATGTATTTTGGCTATGAATATCTAAAAATATAAAATTACTATTTATTTTATTTTATTTTATAATCAATTTTTTGGCATTGAAATGGGTCCCACCCATATTACATCATGACCACATAGTGGTATTACAATAACTTGACAATTATGCATGTATCACTTGGAAAGATTCAAACTTGGGTCTCCTCCCTAAAAGTTGAGGAATATAACCAGTTGAGCTAATGCCATTTGATAGAAAATTACTATTTTTAACAACTACTTTATTTTGTATTTTTTAGGGTCTCCCTATCATTCTTTTTTTCCCTCTTTTAGGAAACTATTGGTGACCATGTATGTGAAAGGGTTGCCTATCAAAACTTCTTGTTCTACCTTGAAGCTTTCTAATGCATTTTGAATAGGTCAAAATGGAGTCCCCAACACAAAGTTATGCCCATGACAAGATGGGCATGAAGCTATGCCCAACAAGGTCACATGCCTAGATCAACCTTAATAATTTTTTTTATTGGATAAAATTTGTAGTTTATGGAACCCTCTCAATTGTATAATATTTTTTAGGATGTGCCAAATATGGGCATAAAACTATGCCCAACAAGGTCACATATGCTTGGATAAACCTTAATCATTTTTTTATCGGGTAAAAGTTACAGTTTATTTTTTCAATGATTTTACACAATATTTTATGAGGGGTCTTAGTCCCCTCATGCTGAGTGGGTTTTGAATCTTGGACCTCTAAAAGAGAGGCTAAATCCCTTACCACTGTAATAAGTTTACAACTTTAAAAGTTGTAGTTTATTGAACCCTATCAATTGTATAATATTTTTTTGGGTGTGCCAATCATCTATGGCTTGAATTTTAGGTTGGTCAAATGTATCCCCATCCTTGCTTATGATGTATCCCAAGTGCACCACCTCACTCTTGGAAAACTCACACTTCCATACTTTCACAAAGAAAACAAGACTCCCAAGTGATGTAAATGTTCCCCCATACTCTTGCTATAAACGAGAGTATCATAAAAAGGGACCAAAATGATTTTTCTTATATAGGGCTTGAAGACACTATTAATCATACCTTGGAAAGTATCGAAGGAATTTGTTAGCCCAAAAGGCATTACTTGAAAATCATAATTCCCCTACCCAAAAAAAAAAATGCTATCTTGAATTGGTTAATTCTCTCATCCATATCTAGTGATACCCATATCTTAGGTCACTCCTTGTGAATTTTTTTGCTTCATGTAACTCAACAAGGAGTTCATCTATACAGGTAGTGGAATTTATTTTTCCCTTTTCTTTGTGAGAAGTTTTGTCCCATGTAACTCAATAATGATTTCTTATCCCCTAATTTGTGGCAATTGAAGAGGTAGATTCTTGAAGATCTTTGAAAGATCAAAAATTAGGTGGTGTACTATTTTTTGTAGAGTTGAAAAAATCATAATTGGCAAGGCTTGGAGAAAATTGGATTGGCAACTAGTAGGGAAAAATTGACAATATTAAAAATTAGAAAACAAAATTTAATAGTCTTGGAAATAACAATAGATTTTCCCCTCATTTACTCTTCTCTTGAGATTCTCCTCAATCCATTTTAAAAAAATTTCCCTCAATTTTTGGCATTTTATTGATTTCTCATGGTTTTGTCAAAAGTGATTTATTGAGTATAAGTTACTCAAAGGTTAAATAAATTACAATTTCTATGATTTTTTTGATTTATGCAACACAATTTTTTTTAGCTTTAAACTTTGCCATGCATGTCCTTGATGTAATTGCATCAAAAAATGAAACAGGGCTTACACTTAACCAACTATTTGGATATTTTGTTGTCTCAAATCAATTTGATTCCACTGGTTTGTAGTTTAGTAGTAGTAATCAGTTCATATGCAAACTTAATACACAACATGTTTAAGCTCATACAAAATTTTCTCAAGGTTCTCCATTGCTATGCTTACATGACCACATCAGCCCTTGCTACAACCACATCATGGAAACTAGTTCTTAAAAAAATAGCTACCTAGCTTGAATTTTAGACATGAGCATCCCTTTGGACTATATCGTACTATCATTTGCCATAGATGCAATGATATTCAATAATGTGACAACCTTTAGACCTAGTGAAGTCACTAGCTTGACATTGACAAAGTTATGAATGTTGCTTAAGTTAATAAGAATCATTGTAATTTAATTTTTCACTTTGCTTTTTACCTATGTTCCATGAAGTTTCGAGATAGGGATTGCAAGTTGACCTTTGGGGATAGTAGGACATGTTTTCAAGATGGCAAAACATGTTTTTAGGATGTTGAGACATGTCTTCAAGATAGCCCAAAACCTTTGGACAAGTCCCCATGGAACATAGCTTTTTACCCTCAAAGTCTGATAATAGGTGAATTCTAAAATAGCTACAATGGAGATTGTTGGTATTTCTTGTTATTGTTCCTTCTTAGCTTTGTTATGAACCTTTATGTGTGTTGACTGCTCTTGAACCTCTATGTTCTAACTTATCTATAATCTCAATCATGTGCATCTTTCCAAATCCCTTTTATTTGTGCCCATTGAACCATATTTGGAAGTGTAGCAAAGGACCCTTGAATGTAAATCAGTAATGGTTGTAGGGTCAAAGACTTTGACTTTGTAACAAAACAAATTATAAAATTAAGTAAAACCAATCTATAGAAATCTATTAATTGTAATTTGGGGGGGGGGAGGGGAGAAAAAAAGAAATATTAACATAAATAATAGTTATCTACAAGATGAACAATCTCAAATCCATTAAATGATTAAGAAATAGATATCCATTGGCCTTTCTCAGATGTAGAGCTACGATGTGCTTTTTTACAATGTTACCTAGTGCCTCTTAGTGGTTTTTTGCTCTCCCATTGGTGGAAATTATTTGCCACTACTCTTTTTCCTTGTTAAGTCTTGGCCAAGTATACTTTATCTAGTTCCATCCTCTTTCACTAACATGCTTAGGACATGGTATGGATTTCTTTGTCCAATGCAATATATCTATAGAATATATCATTGAATATCTCACTTGGTAGGCAATAAGATGCTTTATTTGAGCAAGGAATGTACCAAGTGCATATTAGACACCATGGCACTACTAGTAGATTGTACAAAGTTGTTTTATTTTATTTTATTTTTATTTTATAGAGGTTATGTGTGACCTTGATATAATATTTCCCATAGACTAGAAATATGTATAAAAAAATATGAAGAAAGACACCACAAGCAGTTGAGGTTGTCACAACAAATTAGGAGCCAGTGATAGAGGCCTTGCATGCTAGTAAGTACTATCAATTTTATAGTGTTGTTCAATAGTGGTTGACCTAGGCATATTAGAATGAACATATTTTTGTCATTGACTATCGTGTATTATATCAACTGGTGGAGGATACCAGCTACATCATTCCATTAACAAGGAAGATAAGGATTCAATCCATAACATAAATGAATCTAGTGGTGAGAATTCTTGAAATGAGGTTGAAAATGCTTTGAATAACAAAGAAGGTACATAGACAACATAAAAAAATTCTTGTGATGTTGGTTACTCATTTTTGTCGTACTATATGGTATAATGATGTTTGGATGGTGTTGACATTATATGTGTTGATGCTAGGTCATCACACACTTCAAATAATGAATATCAAAGAAAGAAAAATCCAAAAAGATGTGCAATAGATTCAAACATCATAGACAAAGTGGAGATTATTTGTAATTTAAATGGATAGCCCATAGGAAAAAGTTTTATTAATTTTGTATCTTACTTTGGGGTGATTGCAAAGGAGATTAATTTCTATCACCTATACAGACTAGAGAGCAATCATAGTAGAACTTAAAAACTAGTTATGGACACTCATTACGATAAATTTCTAGCCAATGGAGTTAATAGTGTCCATTTTTGAATACTTATATAAATGTTGCATCTAATAAGATACTACTTTGATGAAAAAAAAATATATCATTTTAGACACAATGAAGAAATAAGTCTTAGTGACCATGGGACAACAATGGCATGATCATAAGCATCAACTTGTGAAAAACCACTATTATAAGTATGATAATGACACAAGTATAATTGCTAATCCTCCACCTCATATATCACAAAAATATTGGGAAGCCTTTGTGAATGGTAGGAGCAGCATTGACTTTAAGTCAAGTATTAGCCAATCTACTATGGTAGTTCATATCATTGTTATGTTCATGTGAATTTTTACAAACTTGACCTTCCTAATAAATATATATATTGGTTTATTTGTTGTGTTATAGGTGGTGAGTTAAAGGATCAAACAAAATAGATCTCACCAATCCATCATGCACACTTGCAATCAAAGAGGATATGCTCGATTGGAGCATGAAATGGTATTCTATCATACTCGTCCATTATATGTGATAAACATAGCTATATTGTTTTGTTGTATGACTTATCCCCATGTCTCTCCAACTATATATCTTGTAGAGGAAGAGCCAAAAAAATACAAAATATCCACTACCAAGGGAAACTATGTGGGTAGAAGCTCATAAAAATAAATATGGGGCTCCTATTTCACCAAAAGTTGTAGAGACAATTGTAAGTGAAATTATATTGGAAATAACAATGCGTTGAACTTCAAACCATTTTTATATCGATTATTTTTAACATGTTACCAATAAATTATGCATGTGATTTTACCAAAAAAATGGATGATGTAATGTCATTTATGAGCTTCGTAAATCAATATATTCATGATGATGCCTTCGCTAAGGTTTTAGGACCTGAAATATTAGGTTGGGTTCAGGGTGCTAGTAAAGTAGTATAACCAACTAGTCTATTTGTTAGCAAGGGTTACATACAAAAGTTGCACTAGATGCAAGAGCATACAGTAGATAAAGAGAAAAAATGGGAAGAGAAGCTTGTAGAGAGAGTAAAAAATATGGAAGAGAAGCTTGCAAAGAAAGATAAAAATATTGAAGAGATTTTGACACAACTTTCATAGATAGAGATGTGTTGGTTTTTCATGATTTCATATTTTAAATGTGTACATGTTGCACCCCTAAAGTTGTAATGATCCCTTACATACAATTCCATAGGCAGCATCACTACATGCTACCCCTACAATTGGATACAACATTGGTGGTGGTGATCAAGGCATGGGTAGCTGCTCAATACCTTCTAGGCCAGAGTCACTAGTGGTATGACTATTATTTAAAATATAAAACAATTGACTTAGTTTGTATTGTATACTATGCAGGGAATTTATTTGGGCTGTTTATTTTCCATGTAGAGACTAAAAACATCACCGATCACTCAAACTAAGAGAAGAGAATGCTACTTGACTCTAATCCATCAGGATAACAGAGTGGTCAAAGGCACATATCAATACTAACCCTAAATACCTTGTACATGGTCAACGTTTGGGTGAAGGTCATTATAAAGTTAATGTGCATGTCGCCCATAAGGAGGAAATAATCTTATTTAGAAGGAATGAGGAGATGGCCACAATGAAGGATGTTGTGGGTTCCTTCATTGCTTGGCCTATATCAAACATTTTTTATAGATAAATTATGCCATGTTGTAGCAATATTGTATGATGCTTTGAATTAACATCTGATATCAATGATTACAAAAGAGATTGTCTTTTCTCCATTTACTTCTCCCTTAGTGGTCTATCTGCATAATTGTTATTTTTATTTCATTTGTTTGCATTGAATTGAGTGTTTTTGTAGTTGATTTTGGTTTATGTAGTTGTGATTAGTGTTTGTTCTTCCCTTTTCAAAAGGGTTTATATTATAATTATGAATAAAATCACTTCTACTCTATATTTGATGTTACCTCTTTTAGTTGTTGGCATATGTCTTTATGAGTGGTTCATTCATAGCCCTTGTGTTCTCTTATGTTGCTTAAAAAATGGGAAGTCCACTACAAAATATATCTTCATAATAGACTCAACTATAGTGTCTTGGGAAATTATTTTTTTTAAAAACATCTTGTGGCTCTTTCCTCTATAGAATTAGAAAATGAATTTGTTTCAAAATCATGTGAAGCAATCTGGTTGATGAGGCTACTTGTTAGTCCATAGTTACATAAATCAAGTGCAATAGTGTTTTATTCTAATAATAAAGTGCTATTAAGATGATTTTGAATCCAATTTTCCATTCTTGCACCAAATATATTGAAGTGCATTCATTTTGTTTCCATTCTTGAATCGAGTGAGCAGTCATTTCCTTGAAAGGAGGTAAATTATTATGTGTAACTTTTGATATTATTAGAAGATATTGTGTAGAAAACCTATAACTTTTGGTTGCTATATCAAATCATGCATGTATGTATAGTGCATGGCATGTATCAAATCAATTCTACTATGTCATGTATGGTATGTATAGTGCATGGCATGTATGTATCAAATCATGTATGTATGTATAGTGCATGGCATGTATCAAATCAATTTTGCTATGGCATGTATGGTGCATGTTGAACTTAATTCAATCATGTTAATTTGCAAATATGTTATATCAGTTTTTAAAATATTGTAAGTAAACAACTTAATTATTGTGACTCCACATAAGATAAAAGCAAAATCTAAATTACATATGAAAAACTAGTTGTTAAAAAATAAACTTAAAAATGTTTGATTTCATTTGGAGGGCTAGTGATGCAGAGGAGGAAAACTAGTTTCATCAAAAGGTTTCCATAAAAATGATAGTTATGATATACCACTTTAGAAGTCTGAATAATGACCAAGTAGGCATGGTTGCAGTCAATAGTTTGAAGAATATACAAAGGTTTACCTAATTTGACATCCCTATGGTGAGTTTGGTGCCAAGGCATGGTTGTACTTCTAGTACTAGTGTATTGCACCAAACCCCTCTACAAGACTTGGGCTAGCTAGTATGGTTACAAATTAGTAAGATTTGGACAATGTATTTTGTATTTTCATGACAAAAGAAGCTATAAAAGTGGTCCAATTTACATTTCTGATGATACTTCTATAAACAATATGGTTGTCATATTTTTACTTCCACACAGGGGGTTGCTCAGTGGCAAACACTGAGCTCCTATTGGTGAAGGTCCTCCATGCATATACACTAAGCTCCTATAAGCACTACTAGAACACTTTTTGCATCATCTTCCTCTTCATGAAGTTGCAATAGACATCGCATATTAGAAGATAAATCTAAGGAACATAGGCTTGTTGCCTACATATCAAACTTCATCCATGAAGATTATTGGTCACTAGAAAAAAATAATTTCCTATATCAAACTTAAACAAAAAGTAGATTTAAAGACTCAAAGACTTTGCTCTATCTAATTTTGACAAGTATCCACTCTTATTCAAGTGCACTTGAGTTACTTTTGCTTGCATTGGAAACTTTACCAACTGATAGAGGTTTTTTCCTGCATTAACTGCCAGCTATTTTTGGGTAATCAAGAGTAACTTGGAAGCATTGACTCTTCAAAGTTGACAAATACATGCATTTGAAGGGTGAGTGACCTGATATGGGAGGCAAAAATAAGATGGTTTGTTATTTAAGATCCCATTGCTTAACCAAATGATCTGTGTTATTATCTATACCTAGACTTGGCCTGATTCTTTTTTACATTTTTTATATTTGGCCTACATTGCTTGTATATTGCTTTATATTAAGAATTTTGTTGTTGGGAGTTGACATATTGACACTAAACTATGGGTGCACTCTCTGTTGCTCGATATCTATAGTGGATTAGGTAAAATAATGCTAAATTAAGTGCCAAATTCTTTGTGTGGCTATTTTTTCTCATTGAGAAGTCTTCTTTGATATTCTTGACTAACAATATCAATTGAATGATTATTTCTTGGGTCAATTCCCATGTGTGTTTATGAATATGTATATATGCTACAAGTATATATCGTTTTTGTGGCTAAAAGTGCATTCCTTGGTTAACTAAAGTGGTCTCATATTTCTTTGAAAATAAATCAAAGGAATTAGAAGAATCAAAGTCATTCATAACCAATGTATGTAGACAAGTACTTGTGGCATTATTGTCATTTGAAATATTTTAAAATCTACCATAAATATTTCTGGTGCATTCATTCCAAACAATTATCCAATTCATTTTTGGGTGTTTTTTTAGTGTCCAAATCATGTTATAAACTAAAAAGGGGACATTCCAGAAATATGATTATCCATCTTCATAAAGAGGCACAATCTTGGAATAGAAGTGTCATTCACCTAATGACCAGATTTTAACCATGAAGATCCTTCATAATCCCTATTGGTACTTTCATCCTACACACAATGCAATTTAGTACTTCCAAATATAATATGATTTATAACTTCATACCATAAACATTATCATGTTTTTAGGTTTTCTTTTCTTCATAGATAAAGTTCAAAGTTGAAAAATCATGATTGGCAATTTTATCATTAAGGCCTGGGAAAAATATGGATTGGTGATTATTCAGGGAAAAATCAGCAAAAATAATAATTTTCTCCTTTTTTCCGAAAGCATTGGCATTATTTTAAAAAAGTTTCTAACTCTAAATAAATTGGAAGGCTGGAAAAAATCATGATATACATGATAATTAGAATATTTTATATTTTTTACAACACTGACAAAACTATATGGATGCATCTATATCATTGCACAATTGGTCTATGAAGCATAATCATTATTTATATACTCTACCCCTAATCTTGGGTCACCTTAGGCCTTGCCTAGAATTTGATGTGCACAATAGTTAGTTAGGGTTGTTCTTGTTTGTTGTAGTTCAACTAATTAGGATTAGATTTTACTTCTATCTATTTATATCTAAAAATAGATAACAGGTATCTTGTTCTAGACATCAATTATATTCTTCTCTTGTTTTCTTTTCAATTTTTCTATAATAGGATTGGAATTAGGAAGGAAAACCCAATGAAAGGATTCAACAATCATAATCTATCTTTCGATCCCTTTTTTTTGCATTTGTCCTTGCATTGGAATTTCCTTATTGTTATTTTTTTTTTGCATGTGAATATATGTTTGCTCATGGGTGAATAATCTGATGAATTTGACACACTATTAGGAAAAATTATATCAATTTAACAATTAATACTATGAATCCAAACTCTAGTTTTATTTTTAATATTATTTCCCTTACAAATGCTATCAAATAAAATATTTGTAAAAGTTTTAAGCTCAAAAACTAACATTGGAGTGGTGAGGCAAACCAAGGCTCATTCGATGGCTAACTCACTGGTAACTCACTAACTCATAAACTCTAATTCTATTAAATTTTTTATCATCATATTAGGGTCTAGGATAATAGCCAAAACCATCATCTTAGGGGTTTAATATTATGGTTTTTAGACATTTTCTTAGGGGTCTAAGATGGTGGTTTTGGTCATCGTATTAGGGTCTAGGATGGTGGCCTAAAACCACCATCTTAGACCCTTAATACGATGACTAAAAACCACCATATTAGACCCCTAAGATGGTGGTTTTTAGCTATCATATTAGGGATCTAAGATGATAGTTTTCATTTGCCTTCTTAGATCCTAGGATGGTGGTCAAAAATCATTGTCTTAGATCCCTAATATGGTGGCTAAAAACTACAATTTTAGGGGTCTAAGACGGTGGCTAAAAATAGTCATCTTAGAGCCCTAAGATGGTGGCCAAAGGTTCTACGATGGCGGTTAATATATTTCATCTTAGAGCCTAAGATGATGGCTTTTTGAGGTGGTTTTTAATCGCCATTATATAGTATGGACTTTTTACGATACCCTCAAAGATAGTGGTTTGTAAACCACCCTTAAACATCTTTAAAGGTGGTTAATAACTATTGTTATATCTCTTTTTTGGTGTAGTGCCTCATACAAGTGCTATTTTAAATACCAACATAAGGAGGGGTTTTACAATACCATGGGTCGACTATACATTAACCTAAAACTACCCATATGGGTCTAAAAATAGCTTAAACCCCCAAAAACATTTTATTAAGGGCTACTACCCCTTGGAAACCCAAACAAAGGCTACCACCCCTGTACCCCCTATCAAGGGTTGTCCAGGACCTAAGTGTCGATGAGAAGAGTTGTAGAGTCTAGTTCTTTTAGAGTTAACCCCACCTGAATAGCATGGAAAATAATCAACACAATTCCAACATCCTCCCACTTGTTGGATACTTTTCATAGGGGTTAATAACTGCCATTTTCAACTTTCAAGGGCAACCATACCCATATATCTACACCAAGAAATTTTTTTGAGTAGGTATAGCCTTTGTTAATGAATAAAAAATATTCTTCTTTGTATCAACTTTCTCTAACATCATCTAGTTCTCTTCAATCATTTATCTCATAAAATTGTACTTCATATTAATATGTTTTGACCGATCATGAAAACTAGGATTTTTTGCCAAAAATATTGCACTCTGACTATCACTATCAATTATCATATCCGTTTGCTTAAGGTCAATTTTTGAGCATAGCCTCTATAGCCACACTACTTCTTTATAGGTATGAGTTGCAACAATGTACTTTACTTATGTAGTGGACAAAGTAATAATTTATTACTTTTTACTCATCCAACTTATTGCCCCTCCAAACAACCTAAATACATAAGCACTCATGGATCTTCTCTTGTCAAGATCTCTAGCCTAGCCAACATCCACTATTAGAATAAATATTTATTCTCTTAAGTTCTACTAGGATAGACTTACTTGAGTTACCACTATTCCATGAGTCAGGTGAACTCTCATTTTACACTAGTTGAGATTTGTTGTAATCCAACGACTCTCAATGATCAATTTTGCTATTTATACAAAGTTGATCCCATGGAATAATCAATCATTTCTTGATCTTTTAGTAATGCTTTGCATGTCTAGTATTAAAATTTCTACATGTTACCAAAGCTACGCTAGATTTTTCTTACATTCAGTTTTTCATAGAGCTAGATCACCTTACTTGGATAATTTCTTTTTGACTACAAAAACTTGCTTAGAGTTAAAAGTATTCATACTCTTTATTCATAAGTCATTTTTTTTTCAACAAAATTATTTTATTTTTTTGAAAACTATTTGAATTTACCTTCTACGTATATCTCATTGCATGAATGTAATGTTTTTTTATTACTACTAACATTTCTAGACTTATATCTCATTTTGAAGATTTAAAAGGAATTGGTTTTGCTATAAGTATATATATCATGCAAATTCATGCTTCAATTTCCTTTAGAAGCATGTTCTAAAACTCTTCGTAGGTAATTCAACAAGAGATTTTGAACAACTGGTGACGATGTGCAAATATCTTTCTAAAAACCTATCAAGCGATGTCATCTTATTGTTTTACCCATGTTGTTACAGTCTATTGAGCAGTGCCCAAAGGACGTTTGAGCTTGCTATGTCAAAATTTGGACACCATCCACCTCATGCGCTACACGATAAGACTCTGCATAGAAGATCTGTTCATTCATAAAATCTAATTCATCCTCGCTATTTGGTTTCTCTATGGAATGATCTCGATATATTCTTGATACAAATTCCAAGACAACATGTGGTATATCCACTCAAACTGTTGAAGGCACATTGATAAATGAGTGGTGAGGCGATATGACGTGGCACTTCTATGAAATGACTTCAGCTCTAAAATCTACGTTGAGTCATCAAATTGATTTTTTCACCAAAAATATCTAACACAATGAAGGTTTCGTATCTTTTTACCTTCACTCTCTAAAGCCACAGTGTGCATTATTCATCCTTTTTTCTCTCCAAGACATGCATCTATCACTCACAATACATTTTATTTCTCTCTAATCAATCACTTCAATGGCTATTCTATTTGGTGGGATGCCCAGATTGAAGATCTACTCGAGTTAATTTTCCATAAGTGACGTAGCTTCATCTATTTAATCCCTCTACTTTGGCTACTTTAGTAATTATCCATTTACATCCTTGTAAATGTTGTCTTACTGAGAATCCATTCTAAGCTCTGTTGTGTAGGTCTAACAGTGCTATGGAGATATTGATGATACCATACTAAGGAGGTCATTACAACTAGTAACACCATCTCACTGGATGTGAAACTTTTCTGGAGGATCACTTTTGAGAAAGCTAATGTTGTGAGTGTTTGCCTATGAGATACATTGAAACTCCTAATGTAGTCTTGTTGGATATGTGACTGCACTTCTCTCTTGAAAGGAATACTATGAAATAATTGGCCATCATGTTGCTATACCAAGCTCTATTACATAGGTCTTATAAGTGCTATGGAGATATTGATGATGCCATACTAAGAAGGGCATTAAAGCTCATAAGACCGTCTTGCTGGATAAAACTTCATCGAAGGATTGCTATACATCTAGTGTTGTGAGTATTTGACTATGAAGATATATTGCAAATCTTGATGTAGTCTCATTGGATATGTGACTGTGCTTCTCTCTCAAAAGGAATACCATAAATTCATTGGCCTCTGTCACCTTCAACTTGCACTCAAGAGATTTCCTTTGGAAATAATATATTGTAAATGAGTCATATTTTTTTTTACTCTAAAAACTCTCCCTCTACAAAAATTTTCTCTGATGAAAAACTTTGTAACCTTCATACATTTTTTGACTCCTCTCCTTTCTCTTCAGCCTGTTCAGGCTATCAAATTGAAGAGTCAGATTGTAAACTCATATCAATGCAAAGTTTTTTTTTTTTGGGGGGGGGAGGTTGGTGTTGCTTCTTGCACCTTTTTTGGTCTTTGGCATTTCTTTGGTATTTCTTTTATCATTTTTTGATGAAGGATAATATTTTTTGGTGAAGTCATTATGTGGCACTCTCTTGGCCACTCAACATTATTGCTTGCATCTCCCTATTTCAAGCCTACAACAAAATATTTGGTGCAAATATCCAAGATAATATCAAAAGTTGACCCATTTATTTTAATAATTTCCTATGTTCCACGTATCACTCTCCTCAATTACTTATAGTTTCCCTCACGTAAGGGTAGGTAATTGAGAAGATTCAGTATAAAGGTCTGGCAGGTTATTCATATTCAATTTTCCTATGTTCCATGTATCACTCTCCTCAATTTCTTATAGTTTCCCTCATGTAAGGGTGGGTATATTTATGAGTTTGGTATAACAGTCTGGCTTCTACTGCCTTCTATCAACAATAATTTTTTCTATTGGTCCTATTAAAGGAGAGTGCATCATTGTCTTCAAAAGTTCTTGCACTTAAAGGGGGGATTTTTGGTTCACTGTAATTCTTTCTTTGGCAAAAATGAATACAATTGACCCACTCACCCCTCATAACTATCACACATGGAAACCAAAGATATTAAATCTCATTTCTCAAAAAGGGCTCACACACTTGCTAGAAGAGAAATAGCCTGAATTTGAAAAAGAATATGAAATATTTGTTCATAAAGGGAAGATGTATGAAACAATAGGTATTATAAGCACAAATGTAAATTAAATCTTATGGTTTCACATTTCAGAATGTAAAACTCCATTTGAGAGTTGGGAGAAACTAAATAACTTTTTTGGTAAAGTGGATCAAATAAGGTCAATGCAGCTAGAGGCAGAGTTAAAAGCATTATCTCTTGAAGACTTCAGCAATATTGTTGACTTTCTCACCAAATTTAAAGAAGTCCTCACGAAATTAAAAGGCAATGGTAAGAATAAAAAAAGAAGAAGAATGCATATATCTTATCCTTTATAAATTAAATGGAGCATTTCAAATTTTTGCAACCACTTTTTTGTCTATGAAAAATGCACTTGGTACAAGTTTTAAAATGCCCTCTTTATAGGAGTTTTGTGATAGGTTAACTAGAGAGGAAATAAAACTTGCAAAATATGAAATCTCTCCCTCTTCCTCAAAAACACTAGTAGCATCCACCTCCACTAAAGAAAAATTCAAAAAGAAAGAAAGAAGCCCTATAACTTGTACACACTGTAAAAAGGATGGTCATTCTGTGAATAAATGTTGGAAAAGACTACAACAACTAGAGGCAGCAATGAAGGAACACAAAATAGACATCAAGAAACAGATAGGAAAAGCCTTAAATGTTCAAGGCAAAACTATGAAATCTTCATCAAAATACTAGGTTCTATATTCAGGGGCAACTCATCATATGACTTCTACACATGAGTCATTCACTTCAATCTCCTCAAACTCAAGTTATAACATAGAAGTTGGTTACTCATCCTTTATCCTAGTCAAAGGAAAAGGTGACATATCCATTGATGGTGGTTATATCAATAATGTTCTCTATGTCCCAAACATTGCTACAAATATCCTCTCCATCTATCATATTTGCACTTCTAAAAAAGGTAAAACAATTTTATTTTCACCAATAGGAGTTGAGATAAGAGACATTCAAGAACCTCACTCTCTCATAGCAAAAGGAGATATTGATCATAACACTCACCTATTTTACTTCAAGGTATTCAAAAATTCATATGTAGCCTCCTATTTTGTTGCACATGGAGATATTGAAAGCAAAATCTGGCATGAAAGGTTTGGACATCTCAGTTATAGCTATCTAAAGGAGTTGAATACTCATGGAATGGTAACAGGGTTGCCATAGGTCTCTTCTATTGATGGAGTATGTCTTAGATGTGCTCTTGGAAAGTAACATCAAGATCCTTTTTACCCAAGTGGTTCTCAAAGAGCCTCATCCCCTCTAGAGTTAATCCATAGTGACTTAATGGTCTTCCCAGAGCCTTCTTTCAAAGGAGCAAAATATACCTTAACCTTCATTGATTATTTCTCAAGAAGAACTTGGGTATACTTTCTAAAATATAAAAGTGATGTTCTATCCCATTTCAAAATCTTCAAAGCCTGGTTGGTTGGGGGGGGGGGGGGGGGGGGGGGGGGGGGGCACCTCCCCACACAATGAATGGGTGGGTGGGAACCAATTGATTATGTTGGTGGGGGGGGGGGGGGGGGGGGGCGGGGGGGGTGGGGGTGGTGAGGCCCGTTTGTGGTTTGTTGGGGCCAGGGGGGCCGGGCGGGGGGTTTTTTTTTAAAAAAATCTTCAAAGCCTTAGTTGAAAATCAAGCCACTTGCAAAATCAAGAAAATTCATACAGATAATGGGGGGAATACTTCAATAATGAGTTCTCCATATTTCTCTCAACTCATGGCATAATTCATCAACATTCAATATCCCATAGTCCTCAATAAAATGGCATTGCATAAAGGAAAAATAGGACCTTAAAAGAGATGGCAAATTGTATGCTCCACTCAAGAGACCTTCCATCAGTTTTTTGGGCTGAAGTAATTAACTATGCAAATTATATTCAAAACCACACACCTCATAAATATCTTGGCCATTTGACTCCAGAGGAAGTATGGACTAGCTCAAAACCTGATGTCTCTTTCTTTAACTTTTTTGGGTGTACTACTTGGGCACATATCCAAAAGAAGAAAAGGAAGGCTCTAGATAAGAAAAGCAAACAACTCATCTTTGTTGGTTATTGTGAGGAAATGAAAGCATACAGGCTTATTGATCCCACAACTCATGAGGTATTTTTCATAGGAATGTTCAATTTGATGAAACATTCCCTAAAAAATATCCTCAACCATCCTCTTCCAATATTATTTCTCTTGAGCCATCTCCAATATTAGAGCCTCAATATAATTAAGATCCCATTTTGGAGATAAATGATCAAAATGACCAAAATGAGGATCCTATACTTCAAACTCCAACTCAAAACCCTACCACTCCAATTACCCCTTCCACAATGCCAAAATGGGCCCGCACCATAGTTGAAGAAGCCACTCCTTACATCCAAAATCTTCCATCATCCAGATTAGGCAACACCATAGGTTCTGGTCTTGTGTGTCAGTCCATCTCCACAGATCCTCAAACCTTCAAGGAAGCAACTGGAATAAAAGAATGGGATGATGCCATGGAGAATGAATTATCTTCCTTAATCAAAAACAACACTTGGGATTTAGTTCCTCTACCTAAAGGAAGGAAGTTAGTTCACTGTAAATGGATTTATAGAACTAAGTATGGACCTAATGGAAAAATTGACAAACACAAAGCTCACTTGGTAGCTAAAGGTTTCTCACAAATTGAAGGCATTGATTATTCTAAAACCTTTGCACCAATTGCCAAAATGGATTCTATTAGGTTGGTTCTTGCACTAGCTGCTTCCCAAAAATGGCCTATTTTTTAGATGGATGTTAAAAGTGCTTTCTTACATGGGGACTTAAAAGAGGAGATATTCATGGAACAACCTTCTAGATTCACTCAAGACTCCTCCCTTGTTTGTAGACTAAGAAAATATCTCTATGGTCTCAAACAAGATCCTAGAGCTTGGTATGAAAAAATGGACTACTTCCTTATTTTCTCAGGATTTTCTCATTGTGAGTCTGATGCCACAGTCTACATTTGGAGAGATGAAGAAAAAATCACCATACTTATTCTCTATGTTGATATTTTACTCACTGGTAGTAACATTTCTCATATCCCGACTATCAAAGACTCACTTTCTAAGAAATTTGAGATGGCTGATCTAGGTTTAGCTCATTACTTATTTGGGATTCAGATAACTAAAAAATATGCAAGAATTTCATTATGTCAACAGAAATATACTCTAGACCTTCTTTAGCAGTTTAAGATGACTGATTGTAAGCCTTATTCTACACCTTTTCAATCTGGAATCACTCTAAGTACAACCTACAAATCCCCTCTATGTGATGCTACTCTATACTAACAACTTGTAGGGAGTCTATTATACCTCACTCATACTTGCCCAGATATTTCATATGTTGTTGGATTGATATCTATATTCTCACATCAACCTCATTTCAGCCATTGGCAAGCAGCAAAAATAATCCTACGCTACTTGCAAGGAACTACTCACTTTGGGCTCTTATATGAAGGAAAATCCATGGATATCATTGGTTACACAGGTTTTGATTGGGCAGGTTTAGTAGAAGATAGATTTTCAACTTTTGGATATGTATTTTGTCTTGGTTCTTCACCTATTGCTTGGTCATGCAAAAAACAAGTAGTAGCTCTATCATCTATAGAGGTAGAATACAGGGCAACAATTTTGGCCAGTC
>JAQPPZ010005411.1:0-34191 GCA_028583015.1 Wollemia nobilis | reverse complement strand
AAAAACTTAGAAGCATTAATTAGAAGAGAATAGAGGCTAAAATTTAAATTCATAAGATTTTGTATATTTTTTAATAGATTTTACACACAAATACATTAAATTTTATCAATAGATACATATATTGCTTTATTGTAACTAAAGTATCTTGGATTGTTATAACTAAAGTATCTTGGATTATTGTAACTATGCCAAAGTTAGACACATAAACTTAGGTTTTTCCATTTATCATCTAAAAAATTAGAAAAATTATTTATAGGAAAGTATATATTTTAATATGTAAGTCTTGGTATATGTTTTAATAGATTCTTGTAAAATCTATTAAACTTCATTAAATTTATAAATTCATCAATGTTAAAGTTTTTGAAATAAAAAATAGTTACCATTTTTTTTAAAACATTTTGTGAATGCAAACTTGTTTTAAAAAAACATTCCTAATGACAATGCTTAGAGGATGTCAATATTGCAAAGTAGAATGTGAGGGATATAAACCTATTTAAAATTAGTCTCATATCTCTAGAGATGAGTTTTTAAATAAATTTTAAAAAAATGTGGCAACAACCATCTTGCCAAAATAATATTTAAGGATGAAATGGCATTCCAAACTAATTGGTTCTTCTCTTAATTTATATTCCATTTATTTTATCTTGGATTATTATAACTTTGTGAGAGTGGATTATTATCTTATATGTTAAGCTTTGTAAAAGCTTGTTAAAAATGCCATGAGTTTGATGTTATATATAAAAGCTAGTTTTATTGGTTTGAATAATTAATGATTTTCTTTTTTTCAAATGAAAATTTATGGTACCTTGATAGCAAAATAAATAAGAAAGCATTCAAAGAAAGAAAAAAAAATCCTTTAAGATAATAGACTCAAGTTTTTTTAAGTAATTCAATATTTTCCTCATGAAGATCTATGGTACTTTAAAAGGAAAAACATAATACAATGTTCAATGAAAGACAAAAACTTCACTAATTTTTGAATGGGAACTCATATTTAAGGTGATTATTTTATAGATCCCTATTCATTGCAACTTGTAGCTAAGGTCCACATGTCACTAATGGGCACTTAAACCTCTTCCAAAAAGTTATTTAAAGTCTTATAGTAGTTTTTTTTTTTTTGAATTGTGTAGTAAGATACATAGGAACCTTTGTGGACATGCATGCAGGACTATTTTGGAAACTTCATGCCAGAGATAGGAAATGCATGTCAAAGTTATACACCTACCACCATCCATGTACAACCTAATCAAAGTAGCACTTCACCCACTATCTCAAAATGCTAGGTGGAACTATTAGAGAATGGGTGTTAACTTGTGAAGGTAAATCCTTATCTACAAAAATTTGATTAAGTCACTTTCCTTTCTAATGTAAATAACACATGGTTCTTTGAGAGAAAACTAAATAATGAAACATTAAAATTAAGATAAAAAAACCTCACTAACATTGAATGAGAAATCATGTTCGACATAATTAACTCATTAATTATTTTTTTTTGAGTAATTTATTTTTTTAAAGCTAAAATCTATGATACTTTAAAAGAAAAGTAATGAGAGAGTGGTCAAATAAAGACACAAAATCTCACTAACTTTGAATGATAAATCATATTTAATAAAATTATTTTTGGATGTATATTCACTTTAACCTAGTTATATATAAGCTTCATGATTTAGTAATGGCCATTCTTTCTAACCCTATCCCAAAAAGAAGTTGCTTAGATCCATGCGAAAGTTACTTTTAAATTTTCAAATTGTGCAGTACCATATATATGAAGTTTTGTTGAAACATGTGCATGATTAATTAGGAGGTTGCATTATATCAAGCCATTTTGAAGTTATTTTGAATTTTTGAATTGTGTAGTACCATACATATGAAACTTTTTTGAATCGTGCATAGAACTATTTAAGAGGTTGCATAAAACAAGTAGGAAATACATGCCAAAGAGGTAACCTAATATAAGCATCACGTGTGCCTCAATGTCAAACCAATGAGTGAAAGTACTAGAGCATGAGCATTAGCTTATAAAAGTCAATAAACATCTCCAAAATATTTTTTTGGGTCATATTCCTTTTAATTTAATGGCCAAATAGTATTTTTCATATATAAATATACATCATGAGATGTTATCAAAAGTAAAAGTTACACAAGAGAAAAATCTATAAAAAATTAAGTATAGTAGGTTGGTCCAATATTCATATTTTAGGAACCATGTAAGGTAGATTAATGTATTATGGTATTGTCATAACATGTCATTTTTGTAACAAATGACATAACTTATCCTAATTTGTTGTCTTCTATGTCTATCTAGATATTAATGCTTTGTTGTGAGAGTTCTTTTAGACTATATTTTATATACTTCTCATCTTATCTACTTGTGTACAATAGTTTCTAGTTATGTAGGTTATGATAGATCTTATCTACTAACATATGTTTATAACCAATTTTATAAAAATAGCTTAAAACACTTGTGTGCCTTGAGAGAGGGCTCATTTTAGAGTATTATACCGATGCAAATAGTTAAACTATTATCTAGACTAGACTAAATTTTTTTGATAAGGGTGGTTGTGTGCACATGTTAAATTATAAAACTTCTGGTGTCATTCTCCAAAAACCCTACAAGTTTCAACTCAATAAGCTATTGAATTTGTAGAATCCTTTAACAATCTCATCAAATTTCTTCCTTAGGTTTATCTTCTACCCTCTTCTACATACCTCTTTCATTTAGGTGTTAAAATAAAGCACACTAATAATGGAAGTAGAAGAGTGCCTAAGGCTTAGTAAATCTTACTTCAAAAAGAGCTAGTAATTTAACGAAATTTTATATGTAAGTTTTAAAATGTGAAACATAGAGAAAAACAATTGTCTTAGACCTCTAAACTATGCCAAACATTTCCAGTTGCACTTGTGAGTCTTCCTCTTTGCTCAAACAAGGTTTTGTAGGTTTAGTACATTGAGATTTAGAATTATGCTTATTTATAACTAAATAATGGGTTTTTAACTCTCCATACTATGTTTTGTTGCATGATCTTAACATCACTATAGTTTCCATATTATTCGTTAAACCTAGTTATCATATTAATAGTTAAACTTTTCTTTGATCGTGTCATTTCCCAAAAACATGTTGGTTAGTCTACAAGGTATGCTTTGAATTGAACACATACTCATATTGGAAACACAACATGTTATGGAGAGTTAAAAACTCATTTATGGTCATGATTCATTCTTCAATTAATAAATAAGCATAATTCTAAATATCAATGTGTTAAATCCACAAATCCCTATTTGAGCAACCCTAAAAGTAGCAAATAATAAATGTGACACATCTAGGTCATCCAATTGAAACCATATTGAAAAATTGCTAGGTAGGATTCAAAAGGTTTTAAGATGTCTTGGAAAATATAGTTGTAAACAATAATAGCACATACAAGATCAGATAAATGCCCTTATGAATTCACATGTTAATATTTACTTTTCCACTTCCTAAATTTGGGAGAATAGGTTAAAACAAGTCAATATGATGGAAGAGATCATGTATTCTATTGAAAGGCCCAAGATGATGTGCATGTGTAGTTGAATAATTTATATGAGTTATTCTTCCCTGTGGTAACCCTATCACCTCACCTATGGATGAAGGGGACTACCACTTTCTCTGTACTACGATAGATCTCATAGATGGGGCTACAAGATCTGAAAAAGTAGAGCAAATAGTATCATGGGGTTAAAAATCATCCTACTATAAAAAATATTTTAAAAAATTCTTGAATTGTAGACCACTATGATGAACGTAGTAGGAAAGCTTCATAAAATACTTAATATTAACACACCTATACTTGAAGAGATATTTCTCAGACATGTGGCATCTAACATTTGGTCTAGAGCTCTCTCCATATCCTATTTAATTTTGATTGCTTAAATTTTTTTATGATATGAAATTAAAATTCTACCAAATCAATCCTTAAAATTCTCTCTTGTCAACCACTTTTTAAGCATTCCTATGTCAAGAGACCCTTGCCTAAAATTATTGTATTGTCTTTATTTTTGCTAGATACATGGTTGATAAGGTTGTTAATTATTTTATTACAGTGATTAAATATAGTTAACCTCGTCATAAATAAACCCTATCATGTGTCATATAACAAATTATTTAACATTTTAGTTGGGTGTTATGGGTTATCTTCTAGTAGGAGAATATAGAACTTGAGCCACACACCTACAAATCCCTCATCCTATTTTTGTCACACCACAACCATTGGTTTGTGGTAATACTTTGTTTGCAAAAGTCAAAATCATATATTTTTGTAATCATCGTGTGCATCAAATATGTTATGATTTTCTTGAAAAATGCTTTTCCACATTGATTCAAAAACTTTAAAAACACATGGTACAAATGGTACAAAGACACATAAAATTCCCAACCAAATAATTGTTTATTGTTACAAGAAATATAAACATAAAATAACGTCAAAAACACATGGTAAAAATGGCATAGAAACACATAAAATGCATATATAGTCAATTACCGATTGATAAACATATAGCTATGGCATGAACCACACAAAAATATATACAAAAGAAATAAAAAGCCTTTGATTTGAATTCTAATAAATCCAAGGAACTAAGGGTTCATTTTCCTAACCCTTAAACTCATATTTGATGCATTAACACCTACATTATGTCATACAAAGTTTATCATACCTTGTTGTAATATATCACTTCAATTTCGTCCTTGGCAGGTCTACAATTATTTACCAATGTAGTCGATTGGATGCATACCCTCTAAAAACACAATATGCATGCAAATAATTAGGCCTAAAATAACACTCATGATCTTAGTCCCCAAACATTTCTTCAACAATGATAAGACCCCAAAAAATATTCTTAAATCATAGAAAATCCAATTTATATAAAAACAAACCCCTCCCTAGTGTTCTCACAATCCCACAATCATGTAAATCATAAAGATAAGACACTATACCATGAAAACCCACCAAAAACTAACTTTTGATTCTCCAAATATTAACACTAAACTTATTTCCGGTTTTCAGTTAGTTCTCATTAAAATATGTGCACACAAACCTCAAATTTTCAAGGGAATATAGTGAGGAAAAAAGTGAACCATTCAACACAACTACAAAAAAATAATTTGAAAGGACCTACAGATCTACCCTACCCATGAAAGGGGTAAAAAACACTATGGATCCACCCTGCTCCTTAAGGAAGAATAAATTAACCTAAAATTATCATTATTAATATTACTACATATTGAAAAATGTAACATACCTCAATAAATTAAAATGTGATTTGGTGCTTGGGTTGGTGCACATATACACACCTAGATCCCAATGTTTCCATCAATATGGTTAGTAAACGTTTTATCTTTTGTTGCTCTGAATTATAATATTTTAAAAATATTTTTAGAGGGAAACAACGTAACGTGGTGTTTGAATTTATTGCTAATTCTTTAATTAATTTTTTATCTTTGTTTTGTTAAATATTTTATTACTTTAAAAAAAATCATGTTATAAATGATATAAATATTTGGTATACAACTCAAACATAAACCCCACCACCTCTTCTCTAGTCATTTTTTAACGGTATAATCTATATTTAGGTATGCATGAATTTTAAACACCCCTTCCCTATAAGATACTTACCAATATATCGATGGTTCAACTTGATATTAAAAATACCCCATGTATGCACTCACATGGTATTTACCATTTCCTAAGAGTGACCCCACATGACTCTTACACTCTATACTCTTGCACACTTTACTATGTGACACTTGGACTCATCCTACACATTGACACATACTTTAGAAAAAATATAAATCAAACACCCTAATATAATATTTAGATATACAAATGTACCATGGGGGTTCTTTATCATCTATCATATAATGTAATATTCTCCAACAATAACAATAGAGGCAAATAGAGTGAAAGGAGGTCATTTTTTGTGATAGTATTAGAGATAATAGAAGAATGGAGACAGGATTGACAAGAAAACTCTTTATATTGAATGTTTAATGTTTTATGAATAAGTAAGTGAATAAAATTGGTATTTATAATAGATGGAAGAAATAAATTTTCCTTTTTGAGGATGATAGCTGGTTATGCTCTTGTTAGAGCTATAAAATAATAATCACCAGTCAAAATATTACAATACCTTAACATTAGGTATAAAAACATGCTAAAATTTGGATCATATATCAAAAATCCTAAAATCCAATAAACAATCATGATCATGACTTGAAGTAACAATCGCAGAACCATTGATAATTAGGATGCATGCTTTGGGGACATGTAAACACATCTCTTAACTACTACTTTATCCTTATTTTAGAGTTTTAGAAAAGTTATTAGGCAATAACAATAAGTAAATATGGTAGAAAGGTAATAAAACAGATGAGAGAAGGGAAACATAACCATTGGTCAACACAACTTGTCATAATCCTACCCATGGTCTAACAAAGTTAGTCTATCCTTATCCTATATTAGAAGTACAATACTATCATGTAGGTAGCAAATCCACCTCCCATAAGAAGAAGAAGAACTGATTAAAAGGATTTGCTCAATTTTGATAGTTTTGACACAAATGACAGTTTGCTCAAGTTTTCTAAATTGTACAGTGAAGAGAAAACTATATAGTAAGAGGAAAAACCATACACATGGAATGGAAAATCATACAGGGCAGTGGTGAATCATATAGGGTGCACCGAAATTCATCCAGATGCAAGGGAAATGTAATTTCAGAGTGAAATGGTGCATATATTTGCTAACTAAGGTGTTAAACTTAGTAAAAAGCCAATTTAATGTATTCAGTTGTATATGGGTAGTTGTAAATAATGGATTGTCTCATGAAACACTTTGTAACAGCCTGGGTAATGTTATATAAGGTCCCATTTTCAAAATTATAGTCCTGGTTGCTAGAGTTAAGAGATAGTATTTGTAGTTGTTGATTCTCTGAGTTATTGCAATTACATTGATATATTTTTCCACATGGTAATCGAATCCATAGAAATAAATGAGCATAATTATGGTTTTGTATGACTGTATACAATCATGGTAATGATGAATAGTGATTTGTGGATGAATATGATGTGTTTGTGTTTTCTATTTATTGTTATAGATTAGTTTTATGCATTGTTGCAACCCTATGTTATAATGTGGTACTGGTGAACTCTGTAGAATGATCTAGAAGCATGGAAGTAGTAGGGAAGATGTATTAAATGCCATTGTATAATTTTTGGATGTAATCAGACACATGGGATCTCTCAACAAGCCCGGTTAAGATATTTTGCTTATTGCGAAGATTACATTGATTGGTCTATCAAGTCCTTACAAAACATCCCAAAGATATATTGGAGCAATGGAACATATAGACTAGCATTAAGATATGTCATTATTTTGTACAAATCGTACATCATTTTCCTTACAAATCATACAAAGCACTTTTACCCAATTTGGTAAAATGGGCAATCAAGGGAATCTTACCCGATTTGGCGAGTTTTGGGGAATAAACTTGATCGATTACAAAACTGTGTACGACAGCCTCCAAAACTGAATTTGTCAGTTTTTATATGTGAAAAATAGTACCATATTTAACATTGTACAATTTAATATCATACAGTGTAGGCATTGATGATCGTACAAGGTGAGTATAGTTTGTACAAGGGTAGTTCGAGTGAGCATACGAGTACGATTTGGTAAGTGAGTTGGGTTTAACCTATTGATCATTCTTAGCTTTGGAAAATGCCATCCCAATTGAGAATACTCCACCCCTGTGCTACATTTGGTATCCTTTCCTTATCGAATCTGGAAATTTTTGTTAAAACGGGTCAAAAGTCATGAAGATTGAATACTGAGACTGGAGGTGAATGATGAACACTAGTGCACAAAACCGTGGGATATGGGAAATAAGATATAACATCCTAGTAATAAGGAGCACGAGGATTGATAAAAGATAAAACACAAGTAACTCAGACCGTAGTACTCAAGAACTAGATATAGAGCAAGTTTGGACATCCAAAGAAGGAGATTTTGAGGCATTGTTGATAGAGATAGAAGCTAAGGAAATAGAACTACCAAGCCTAGAGGTAAGGGTTGACAAAGAAAAAGTGCAATATGATGGAGAGTGGATGGTGACACCTGAGAAAGTGATAGTAGAGTTGGAAGAGAGTGCAGAGTACGGGAGTCAGGTACCAGAGCAACAGGATGTGAGGTCTTAGGAGGACAGACCAAGACCATCTCCCTCACATCAGTGAAGGAGTTTGCAAAGTGAATATGCACAAGAAATTGGTCATCGAGTGGTGGGACAAAATAAGATACCTCAAATTGATACTTCTTATGACAATGGGAGTAAGACACCCCTAAGGAGGAATCAGACAAAGATTCCAAAGAATACCTCAAGTGATAGTGACGACTCTCATAAGATGGCTAATAGGGCAGCCAAACAAAAATATCCACTATTTTCAGGTGAGGGTAAGGAAGACCTCACATGGCATATAGGTACTTGCATAACCATTTGGAAATAAAATGGTATAGATAGACCTGAGGATTGGGTAATATTATTTCCTGCTACCTTGAGAGGATTGGTAATTGATTGGTATTTGAAGAGATAAATTAATGTAGATTTTAGACTTGGAATCAGATTAAGGAGAAATTCATCAAAGAATTTTGACCTTTAAAGGATGATGGAGATATTGTTACAAAACTTTACATGATGAAGCAAAAATCCGATGAGGATGTGAAATCCTATAACCGTAGACTAAAGCAATTAGTCGATAATATGTAGATGTCGTTGGCATATGTTCTAGTAAAATGGTGGTTTGTAGATGGATTACTCCTAAAATATAAGAAAAAGATGAAGGCAGTACCATCAAAAATGTATGAAGAAGTTCTCAAGCATGCAAAGAATTTTGAAAGTGAATAAAAAAAAATGTATACGAGAATCTTGTCTCATCCCAAGTTGAAGAAATAAGAGTGAAGAAGATGACACTACACAAAGGATGGTAGCATCATTTCACAAATATTTTGATAAATTCATGAAAGAACAAAAGGTCAAACCTGAGAGAAATGACATGTGTTGCACAAAATGCAAAACATAGGGACATACAAATATGAAATGTCTGAGGAATGACTATTGTCATATTTGTAATGTGATGGGGTATGAGGTAACGCTATGTCCGTATAATGCAATAATGCGCCCACAAGTATTATCAATCTAGGACTAGGAAGAGAAACTAAAGATCCAAGGAAATGGGTAACAAGCAACAAGTGGCGGTTATAGAAACAACAGATGAGGTGGAAGACCAAACCAGGGTAATTGGCAAGGAGGACAAAGTCATTTACAGTATGATTCAAAAGGAAGACCAATCATACAATATCACAATTGCCAAGAATGGGGGCATTTTGTGAAAAATTGTCCTGCACCTCAGAGGCAAGAGACATCGCAAACAAGCACTACACACATGTGTAGATGGTGTGGTCCAGGGAACCACAAAGAAGAAAATTATCCAAAATAGGCGAGTTCAAGTAACCCGCAGAACGTTAGTTATTTGGACATCAAAGTTCCTCAAGTTAAGGAGGAAACTCAGGAAGTTTTAGTCGTGACAAGAAATAAGGCTAAGAAGGATAAGTATCCTAAGACAGCAAAATAAAAGCAACACTGGAAAGTAGTAAAGAAAATATTGCAAGAGGAAGCTGAGAAGATTAAACCAGCAGAATCGAGAGTAGATAAGAAATTAAGAAAACCATCGGATCAAGAGGTAGTTGTGCAAAATCTGGTAGTATGGGTTTTGGATACCATAGTGGAAATTAAAGTATCCAACTTGTTAGAAGTTATTCTAGCATTACAGAAGGCAATGGTGGAATAATTATAGCCACAAAAGGTGATGGGAGTATAAATCCAACCAATTTAGGAAGAGGAGTGGAAATATCAATTTATGGACCCAACTGTATTGATGATTGATGTGGGAAAGAAACCTGCATTACTACATATGGATATATTAGGACACAAATTGACACAAGTTATCATGGGTGGAGGATCCAACATCAATGTTCTACCTGAGATAACTTGGCTAGAACTAGGTACTCCATCCCTATAGGCATCGAGCTTCTAGTTTTATGGTGCTGACCAGAATGGCATTGAGACAAAATGAGTCTTAACAACACAAGTAATGATAGTTGAACAAGAATTTGTCTTGGATTTCATTGTGATTACAATGCAGAAACCTGCATACAATGCTCTCTTGGGGAGAGGTTGGCTACGAGTAGCTAAAGATAATCACAATTGAGGAAAGAATCAAATCAATTTTAAGAAGGGACAACATAAATACATGATTAATTTAGTCAATCAAAGAGTTAGTGAAGATATAGTTACAACTGATGAATCAAAAAATTCCTTAGAAGATGAAGGGCATGAACCTGATGGGGAAGTAATGTTGTACCTAGATGAATGTAGTGAAGATGAAGCTCGATTTGATAGTGGACTTCTTCATTGGAAAATGGAGGAGTACGAAATGTTTCAGCCCAAATGCCTCTATATTGAATCCTAGGAGATCAAGGAAAAACAAGACAAACCTAAGGTTAGCAAAGAACCTAAGAAGGAAGCATAAGAGAAATGGACATTTCCAAAAATATTTATAGAGTATACAATAGGAGATGCATAGATTGATACAATACCAACACACCCCAAGAACATAGAGAAAGTTACAAGTGAACCAGAAAATATCAAATATGAGGGACCTAGGATAGTGGACATCAATCTAGGAATGGAGGAGGAACCTAGGTTGATTCACTATGGTGATGATTGGAATCCAGTATTGAAGGCAATAAATTTTAAGATATTCTTGGAATACAAGGATGTCTTTGCATGGACATATAAGGACCTAAAAGGAATTCCACCAGAACTATGTGTCCACAAGATTACACTAATGTCTGGTTCTCAACTAGTGAGGAGACCATATAGAGTGAACCCAAAGTATGTTGCATTAGTGAATGCAGATATAGAAAATATGCTAGAAGCAAGAATTATATTCATGGTGACAAACAGTGAATGGGTTTCACCTATAGTGATCACCTTGAAGAAGGAAGTGGACAAGATCAAAATATGTGTGGAATTTTGGAGTCTAAATGCTATAACTATTAAGGATATCTTTCTCATTCCCTTCACAGATTCTATCTTGGAAGAAGTTGCAAGACATGAGATCTATTTATTTTTGGATGGATTCTTGGGATACAATCAAATCAGCATCACCGAGGAGGATAAGCTAAAGACCATATTTATTGTGGAGAATGACATCTATGCATATAAATGTATGCCATTTGGGATCTATAATGCCCCAACTACATTTCAGTTCATCATATTGTATATATTTGATCAGCTAGCAACAGGGAACTTCAAAGCATTTTTGGATGATTGGTCCATCTATGGGAATATCAAGGATCATCTTCCTGCCCTCAGTGAATCTATGAGTAGGTGCAAAAATGCACAGATATCATTAAACCCATGAAAATGTTTTTTAATAGTACCATATGGGAAATTGTTGGGACACATTATGTGCAATGAAGGATTGAAGACAGATCCTAATAAGATTCATGTGATATTACACATGGAAGAACCATTTGATGTGAGTTCACTTAAGACCTTCCTTGGTTCGACAGGATACTACCGAAGGTTTATCAGGAATTATGCACATGTATCCTACCCATTAGATTCCTTAAAGAAAACTAATATTTCATTCAGAAGGATAGAGGAACATCAAGGAGACTTCAAGGAGTTAAATGCTAAGTTAGTGAGTAGCCCAATTTTGACGTTTCCTAATTGGGATAAGGAATTCCATGTCCATGTTGATGCTTTGAATTTTGCAATTGGATGTTCTTTAACACAAGAAGGACATTTTAAGCTAGATCAACATATTTTCTTTGCTAGTCATCTTTCTTCAAGGCCAAAGAGAAACTATAGTACAACGAAAAGGGAAACTTTGGGAATGGTATATGTCATTCAAAAGTTTAGGCATTACCTACTGGAAAATCCCTTTGCTTTCTATGTCAATCACCAAGCACTATTGTACTTGATAAACAAACTGGTGATCTAAGGATGAGTCAGCGGGTGGCTTGTCACCCTTCAGGAGTTCGTATTTCGAGTAGTGGTGAGACCTGATAAGAAGCATGTAATTGCAGACCAGTTGTCTCGGATACGATTAGGGAATCCTATAGGAATAGGAGTTCCTGATGAATTTCTAGATGCACAATTATTCACCATCGACATTGTTCCATAATGGTACAAGTTGGTTGGCCAATATCTATCCATAGGTGAGTTGCCACAAGAGATGATGACAACCAAAAAGAAGAAAATAATAATGAAGTCAATACCTTTCCAGATAATAGCAGGATTACTATATAAAATGGGAAGTGATGGTATCTTATGGATATGTGTAATGGATGTAGAATTCAAGGTGGCATTGAAAGAAACCCATGCAGGCTTATCAGGAGGACATATGGGACCATATGCAACTCCTAGAAAATTATTGCTAGCAGGTCTATGGTGGCCCACATTGTAAAATGATGCAAATGATCATGTGAAATCATGTGATACTTGCCAAAGAGAAGGGAAGCTAGTCAAGAGGGACATTATGCCTTTACATCCATTATAACCAAAAGAGTTATTTGAAAGGTGGGGATCAGACTTTATAGGACCATTAAAAACATCTCGAAAATGGAAGTGTAGATACATTGTAGTAGCAACAGAATTCTTGACAAAGTGGGTTGAAGTAAGAGAATTACCTGATAATTTGGCCAAAAGTACAATGAGATTTTTATATGAGAAGGTAATCACAAGATTTGGTATTCCACTACAAATAACAAGTGATTGAGGGGAATACTTTGTTAACGATATTATCAAGATGCTGACAAAATATTTCAAGCTTTTACATTCATTGTCTAGTTTGTACTACCCCAAAGCGAACGGGCAGGCAGAAGTGACAAATAAAGTCTTAGAATCTACTCTGTATGAAACCTATGGAATAGAGGGAGCAGACTAGGAGGAAAGGTTATCATCTATTTTGTGGGTATATAGAACAACTTTTAAACCAACAATAGAACATACACCTTTCCAACTAATGTATGAATAGGAAGCAATGGTGCCAGTCGAATTCTTGATACCAAGTTTGAGATTCGTGATAGAACATTCCTTGGAAGATCAAGAAAGTTTGGAGGAATTATTGATGACACTAACAAAGTTAGATGAAAGGATAGTCATGGCACAATGGGCGATCGAGATAGCTCATAAAATACGAAAGGTGTGGCATGACAAGCACTTGAGGAAGTTGGAACTTAGTCCCGGTGACTTAGTTCTAAAGTTTAATGGAAAGAGGGAAATCAAGCTAGGTAAGTTGAAGATGTTATGGCTTGGTCCTTATAAGTAATCAAAGTAATGAATAATGGGGCATTTAAGTTGCAGAACTTGAATGGGACAAAGGTACCCAACACTGTAAATGGCTCAAAGCTGAAGCATTATAAGGTACATTATTTATTCATTGCTTCAGAAGAAATTGAACAACAAAGATGAGCAAAAGCTCAAGATGAGACTCACTGTGAGCCAGGTCCATCACAAGAAGAACATGATATGGGACTCGCATGCCTATTTGCAGAAGGGGAGGAGACACAACTAATAGTTGAATAGCAATAGTTGACACCTTGAACTAGTGAAAGAAGGATACAAGTACATGTCATAAGGGCATATGGGACTATATGAGAAGAAGATGAGAGAGTTTCTCCAGAACCAAGTAGCTATTAGGAAATAACATTATTACCAAGAACTATGACCACGAGGTACCCATGAGTAGAGCATACGAAATTCCCTTGGAATACTATAGTACAGAGAAGGATAGGGTTAACAGTGCACAATGAGGGTAGAGTGGACATGTCCAAAATGGAAATTCTATAGGATGATAGGGATGAAAATGTAGATGAGGAACTATCCAAACTTTCTCCATTGACTCAGATTGGGCTATTATAGCAGAGGATGAGAACACAAATTCAGAAATTTTAAGAAGAGTATCAAACATTGCGGAGTCATAATGTGAAGTTGAGGGAACAACTCATCTAGGAGTTGGATGGTACCATACGAAGACTAGATGAACAATGAGAATTCAACATGTGAGAGGTTGAAGATGAATATAAGGAAACAAAAGGATTAACTCCAAGATATGGGGGAGGAAATGAAGGCACAAGCATAGGTTCACCACCCCCACTGAATGAGCAACCAAGGATAAATGAAGATGTAGAAGATTTATACATGACTAATTCCAGTGATGAAGGAATTTCATGGTTGGTAAGAGAGCTTAGTATAGATAGTAGTGATGATGATGAACCAGAGAATCTTTATAATCCTTATAAGGATCGTGATCCTCAAACTAGCACATCGAGACAAGGGGAATCAGAGATAATTCAAAGGGATAGATCTCGTATTGATACGTAAGCTTATGCAATAGCTTATCAATAACTGAGAAGACAAAGAATGTAAGTAAGGAGATTAGAGAGAGATGAATTTGCCAACCGATTGGGTAGAACAGAGGAAAGAAGGTAGAACTGACTCTAGATTTGAGACAGATTTTTTGGATGCATATGGAGAAGTATTGGAAACATAATTTCCCCATAGATACTTTGAGGAAATAATATGGAGACATTGCTTAGTCCATGTCGATAGAAGAATCAGAACCTTGTGACAGTTTTCACCCAATCAGATTCCACTAGCCAATATTGAGTTGGTAGAAATTACTCCTGATAACCAAGGAATAAGAGGAGGAATTGTACGAAGACCTCTAAGACTCCAATATGGAAGGGAAGGAGGTAGACGACCAGATAATAACCGAGATCCTGCTGATATTACATTTATAGGAGGTAGAGGATGAGGAAGGTTTTGACCCCCTACTCCTATATGGCTAGGAGATAATCCTTTAGCATGCATGAAATAGAGAAGGGACTAGTAAGATATACCAAGAGTGAGAGGCATGTTACAAAATCTTATAAGAAGATGCACGTGGGAACAACCACCCATAATTAGAAAAGGACCTCAATGAGTGAGGGGTAATAGGTGATTACTCCAAGAAATGGAGGAATCACCAATATAGCAGAGAATTTTGATATTAAGAGGAAGTGGACGAGGTAGATACCCACATGGTAGAAACTTAGTTGGAATAGGAAGGGTACACTTTGTAGAAGAAAGAAATCTAGGCCATCAACAAGTTCGATCACCATTTTTGGAGCAAGAATTGATCCATGAAAAAGGTGAAGAAGTCGCTAAAATTATATCATAGTGGTAAGGACACCACTACCACGGGATCAATCACCTGTAAGGCAAGAAGTGGGACCACCAGGTGAGGAGACTCCAACTTGCCATTGTACAATCCTAAATTGTACACATTGTAGGGGAAGAGTTGAACAGGAAGTAACATCATAGGTAGAGGTAATCCAAGCAAGGGAACAAGAGGTACAAGAGGATGCCATTAATCAAAATGTTATGGTTAATCCTCCAGGTCAAGATTCATATGGGATCGTACAAGTGAATGTCATTGTACGATTACCTAGAAGGTAAGTTAAAATAGACTAGGAAAAAAAAATAAAAATAAAAAATAAAATGTGTGTGCCTTAGTTGTGAAAATCCCTCGAGACGCAATTAGGAAGGAAGATGTTGAAAACCGGAAATGGTGGCCTCTTCAGAGAGAAAGAAATCTGAAAAATTTCTCTATGTGCTTAGATCGTACAAGTGAAAATTGAGTTGGAAATTTGCAAAAATAGAGAGATTGTACAAAGGAAAATGATAAAATGGCATGGTAAAAAATACAATAGATCATGTTGTACAATTTAAATCGTACACTATACAATTTGGCCCATGTCGTACAATTTTCAACTACCCATTTATGCGACATGTGGAAAAAAAGCAACGATTGGAGGAAACAAAGGGGGAAAAAGACAAAATTTTAAACTAACTGTTGAGTTGGAAATCATCTAATAGAGGAGATGAAAAATCATGCACTATGGTGCAATTTCATATTTTCATGACGGTTAGGGTTTCAGTTAGGGTTTTAAAAATTTCTTTAAATGGAAAAAATTGACAATTTCACAATCATACAAGCAAAATTTGAATTTTTTTAGGAGATTGAAGGTGGAAAGCATGCAACTAAATGGTGAAGACTACATGGTCAATAAATATTTACCCACATTATAAATCTATAGACCCATTTTAAATTTGTACCAAGGAGTTATTTTCATGTTCAAATAATTGACCCGGGAGAGAGAAAACTAGGGTTTTACTCCATAAAAGGGGGGGAATTCAAATTTGTCATAGAAATAACAGCAAATTATGACAAAATATGTCATTATATGGATTTTTGGGTGAGGATTTACTATTTAGAGTCAAAGGAAGTAGAAATTTATAAACAGGTTGTGGAAATTATAAAGAAATTGGAGATTTGAACCCTAATTTTGGAGGAATCTGGCAAGAAGTGAGCTGAGAAATACATGAAAAGGTGAATGGAGTCCATAAAATCATAAAAATACAGCCAAAATTTCATCAATTTAGAACAAATTATGCCAGGGTTGAAGGATTTGAAGAATTGCTACCGAAAAGCACTGAAGTAGTAGATCGGGGCAATCTGGAAAATAGGTCGGTGAAGGATTCAACAAAAGAGATAAAAATTTTGAATTTTTTATCACTTAGGGTTGGAAAAGTCATACTGTATGATTTTGGGGGCAGCATGTATGATTTCCAAGAAGAATAGTGCATTTTAGAATATTTTCAGGTCATTTTTGGTAGTTTTCAAGAGATTGGACATAATTGTACGAAATCATACGAATTCTAAAATGGGGTAGCCAAGAAGTGACATCGTATGGAGTAGTGTCACCCTATATGATTTTAGGTTACAGATGTATGATTTGGAGAAGTGATGACGGATTGAATACTGACGGGCTGGAAATTGAACTGCAAGGAAATAAGAGCAATGTACGATCTAGGGGTAGTCAATGGAAGGGAAATCATACAAGAGAGTGTATAAGGTTACACTGTATGATTTACAGTAGATTGTATGATTTCAAGACACTTTTGATTGCCAAAAATAGTGATGGTCGGATAATACCTTAACCAGAGATATGGCAGAAGAATGATCTTGAGGGAAGAGTTCGAATGTTGGTTAAGGTGGATTGCAGCCAATAGGGCAGAGAGATCACCAGGTCCATTGCATGAGAGAGAGGTATACCCATGGTAGAACCAAGGGTGAAAGTATAAATCTCGCTATTGGCATGGTAATCATCCTTGGAGGAGAAGAGGATATAGGTCATGGAAGGGACAAAGACATTGGCAGGTGAACATGAGAAGAACACCACCAAGGTATCGAGAGGAACAAATGGCACAAGAAAGAACCTCGCTGAGGGTATTGAGAAGTGAAGTTCATCTTCTAGAGTAGAAGAAGCATCTGAGCAGTGGATAGGAAGAATGTTAGGTGGAGGTGACAAAGATCACATTCATATAACATGGAGCGGATGCTTGCAGGAAGTGGTGTAACGACGAGAAGAATAGGGATCATCCTTGGAGGAAGACATTCGAGGATTCTCATGTGGCGGTTATTGCACAAATTTTGCCATTCCATAGAGCATTCTTCTAGAACTACCTATTACATATAGTTCAAGCATATAACCCTATGACCTAAATTGCCTATGTCAATGTGGGCAAGAGGTCAGTGAAGGTGGATATTTTGGTAGAGACATTTCGAAAGACATTTGGCTTACCAAAATATGGTATGGAGATAGTAAAAATATTGGTAGACCCAATAGAGGCATACCGCCTCATCACTACCATGACCACTATCAAATCATTGACGTAAGTGAAGATCTAAGGTGTAGGAACACGCAAAATAAAATAGATTCAATTGAGAGGAGAAAATTGGGCATGTGCAATGAATACAATCATGGCTCAACTGTTAGGAGATATAAGGGCCACAAAAATGCCAATGTGGATGGCACAATATGCGAAAGGTATTACTAAAGGGATCCAGTATGATTGGGGTACCTTTCTGGAAAGGAGAATCCATGAGGCACTGACAAAGAGGTCAAAGAATTGCAGGATGACTTTCCATGCTTTTTTATTGTTATTGAATGTGGTCATATAAGTAGGAATGTAATTTCCAGTATTGACACCACCTCGAGAAATCAGGCCAGATCAGCCAATAACATTGAAGTGGGCAAAGTCAGTACCAGTATCAAAAGTGACTCCGAAGAGACCTCGAACAAGGATTGAGCAACATATCAGTGAATATCAAGAAGAGAGTACTCCAAAGGAGGATTCTGATGTGCATCATAGGAAAAAAAGTCCTAGATGACTGGAGCCAGAGTTGGAACAACAAGCACCAGTATAACAACAGCAGGAGTAGCCACTCATCCAAGAAAGGGAGAGAAAGCAAGGAAGCCCTATACAAATAATTATGAGAAGGCAGTGGGAAAGAATGGTGAGTAAAAAAATTCTAGAAGCACATGAAAAAGAACATTCAAACTCAAAAGCAGTGGATCGAGGGAAACTTACCTGATTTGGTAGTTTTGGGGAATCGAGAACTACCAAAGGGAGAGTTAGCCTTTTCTATAGCTTCTATCATATTTGTAGGACAGGTCATATGGTTGACTCTATCCAAGTACACCCTTAGGTATTTCTTGTAGTTTTTGATCACCCCTTCTCATAAGTCTTCTCTTCCTAACATTATTGTTACCACTTCCTTGGGTAACCCCCATGGATGTTGTGCATGAATATATGCTATCTTCCTTTTACGCTCCGCATTGCTCACCCATTCTGTTATCCTCTCCAATTCGAGAGACACCTGTTCTTCCCACAACTTCAATTCTCCCACATGGCCAATGAAAAATTCCAATCTGGCACTATTGATCACATGGCCCAACTGAGAGAAGAAGTGTTCCACCTTATCCTCTGTTCCATGAGCCTCCTCTTCAATCACAATTCTACGAAACTACGATATCTCCAAAATATAACTGGATTGCATTCCTCGCAGTTCTTCCTCTTAGCAGTTATCACATATTCTTCCTCCATAAGGTGACTAGAGCTTCCTCCCAGCTCTTGTAGTGCTCTCACTGTATTTATTTTTTCTCAAGGTGGAGATTGTTTTATAATTTTCTCCTCCTCACTATCCTCAATATTTACAATCTCCTCCTGATATTGTTGCTGCTCAACTTGTTCTTGAGCCTTCTCTACTTTGGTCGAGCCCACCTGTTGCTCTTTAGTGTTCTCCTGGGCTACTTCTTACTCATTACTGCCTACATGTTGTTCCTTTATCCCTTCTTCTAGAATTTATTGTATATTAATTTTTGTGACTTTCTCAGCAATAAATTCCTCTTTTTCTTGTGATGCTTCTGTATTCTATGGTGCATTTTTTTTACGTGAGCTTATTGTTACAAATTTGTAATTAGGCTTCTTCTTGGGTTCTTTTTCTATAGTGTTTATTCTTGCTTCTGCTTCTTCTTGGGTTCTTTTTCTATAGTGTTTATTCTTGCTTTTGCTTCTTCTTGGGTAGTGGCTACTCCTTCCAGCCCTACCTCAATTCCCTAGAAAAATTTAGAAGCATTCATATTCTCAAAATATTGGAAGATTTATGGATATTGTACTATTCTCTCTACCTCGGTCCAATAGTTTAGTTGCTTATGAGTCTGACTATTCTTTTTCATGTGTTTCTAGAACTATTTTACTCGCCATTATTTCCCATTGTCTTCTCATCATTATTTGTATGGGGCTTCCTTGTTTTCACTTCCTTTCTTGGATGAGTGGATGTTCCTACTATCGTTGTGTTGGTGCTTGTTGTTCTAGCTCTAGCTCCATCTGTCTAGGTATTTTTCTCCTATGATGCACATCATCATCCTCCTATGGAGTACTCTCTTCTTGATATTCACTAATATGTCTTTCACTCCTTGTTCTAGGTCTCTCTAGAGTCACTTTTGATACTGGTACTAACTTTACCCACTTCAATATTATCGGTTGATCTGGCCTGATTTCTTGGGGTGGTGTCAATACTAGAAATTGCATTCCTACTTCTGTGACCACATTCAATAATAATCCAATAGCATGGAAAGTTATCCCAAAATTATTCGGTCTCTTTTTCAGTGCCTCATGCATTCTCCTTTCCAGAAAGGTATCCCAATCATACTGGATCCCCTTAGTAATACCTTTTGCATATTGTGTCATCCACATTGGCATTTATGTGGCCCTTATATCTCCTGATAGTCGAGCCATGATTGTATTCATTGAACATGCCCAATGTTCTCCTCTCAATTGGCTCTATTTTATTCTGTGTTCCTGCACCTGAGATCTTCGCTTTCGTCAGTGATTTGATAGTGGTCATGGCAGTGAAGAGGCGATATGCCTCTATTTGGTCTACCAATATTTTTACTATCTCCATACAATGTTTCGACAAGCAAAATGTCTTTCAAAATGTCTTTGCCAAAATATCCACCTTCACTGACCTGTTGCCCACATTGACATAGGTAATTTAGATCACAGGGTTATATGCCTGAACTATCTATAATAGGTAGTTCTGGAAGAATGCTCTATGGAACGACATAATTTGTGCAATAACCGCCACATGAGCATCCTTGAATGTCTTCCTCCAAGGATGATCCCTATTCTTCTAATCATTCCACCACTTTTTGCATGCATCTGCTCCATGTTGTACGAATGTGATCTTTTTCACCTCCACATGATATTCTTCCTATTCATTACTTAGATGCTCATCCTGCTCTAGCATATGAACTTCACTTCTCATTTCCCTTCACGATGTTATTTCTTGTGCTATTTCTTCCTCTCGGTGCCTTAGTGGTGTTCTTCTCTAGTTCGTCCGCCAATGTCTTTGTCTCCTCCATGACCTATATCCTCTTCTACTCCAAGGATGATTACCACGATAATCATGGTACTAAGACTGTTGCACTTAGTTCTATCATGGATATACCTCTCTCTCGTGCAATGGACCTGGTGATCTCTCCACCCTATTGGCTACAATCCATCTTAACTGGCGTCTAAACTCTTTCGTTGAGATCATTCTTCTACCATATCTTTATTTAAGGTATTACCTGACCATCACCATTTTCCATAATCATAAGTGTCTTGAAATTGTACAATCTACTATAAATTGTACAATATGCCCTTATACACTCTCTTGTATGATTTCCCTACCACCGTAGCACCCTAAAATTGGCACAGTAAAATTGTAATAATTACATTCACCCTAGTAAATAATTTAAATTCAAATTTTAACCTCCCAAACCGCCCGTTAACCGTCGGGTAATCCGTTTCCCCCTTTTTCGTGCCATTTTTAGAGGTTGTTTTGACCGTTTGACGATATCGTCGCCGATCAGACGATATCGCCCCAGATCTGACGATTTCGTCTGGGCTAGGACGTCCAGACGATCTTGTCGCAAAACTAATTTTGCACAATTAGCTTCTGTTCCAACGGGCCTCTAATCCGGGCAGAAGCGTGTCTGCGTCGTTAGAGACCCTCCCCCATTGGAGATCTCCCAAATAGGGATGATCTCCAACCTCCTAACTACTCCCCTAAGCCTATTTAATCCTTAGGACCTTCCCTTCCCAACCCCTGGCTGAATTTCCTTATAACTTGATTTTGCGTGCATTAGAATACCTAGAGCATCATTTTGCCTTTGTTATTTTGAAGTTTTCTTGCAGGGACCTCATTGATTTTCAGCCGGAGCAAGCTCAGATCATCGTAGACGATCTCGTTCAAATCTCGGACGATCCTATCATAATTCGAGATGATTTCATTACTTCCAGACGATTTCGACTGCAATCTGCATTGGGGGCAATCAGTGCCCAGAGTTTGCGCTTTCTCTTATTCCTTTTGCTGTTTTATTCTGCATTTTAGTTAGTTTTATCCTTATTTCTTACTATTTTGCATTTGGAGTTCACCCATATAGCTTAAGTTGCATGATAAGATCATAATTTCTCATTAGAATATCATAATTTGTTTGAATTTCTATTCATAACTATTGTTTAGTATTCATATTGTTATTTTGTGTTGTTTCCCTCTGTTATCATAGTTGTATTCTTTGTATTTTGCATCTGTTTTTCTGTTTGCAGGTCTCTGACGAATTCGTCAGATCTCAGATGATCTTGTCTGATCTCAGACGATTCTGTCAAATTCCAGGCGATCCTGACTGCTTCAAACATCGAATCTCCATCAGACATCCGGATCAGGTATTCTTCTTATTCTTCCTTAATTTCTCTATTTTTTTGTCTTAAATTTGTTTTCTGTATTCATTAAATCTGCACTTTCATATAGATTAATTTAGATTCATTTGGCCAAACCTAGGATATGAATGCTTAAGGCTAAAAATGAACACATAAAAACACATTCCAAACCTAGGCGTGGAAACTGCCATTAAATGTTTCTTGGTGAACCCACCATCCATCGAAAAATCATCAAAATACACCTCCCTTGAGAGGCGGGACCTTCGCAAGTCCTCTCAGTCCGAGGTACCGCGACATCCTTTTCCCATCCTCCTTCCGGGCACGGATCCTATAGCCTGAAGGTAAGGATGCGAAAAATTTGGAGCGATACATTTTGGTGAACCCGACGTGAATGCATTTAAAACCTTTTGAAAACAAAAACAAAATATATATATATATATATATATATATATGTATACAAGAAAAACAAAAACAAAATCATCATTTCAAGTTTGTATGTTTTAGATTCAATTCTAAATAGTAGATGCTAAATATTACTTTTAGAAGTACTAAAGAAACCATGAGTTTTTACTCAAATCAATATGAGCCCATCAGTAATGTTGGAAGAATTCAGCCAAATACATTTGTTGATTATGACCAACCTCATCCCTATTCAACATCACCTCCATCACACTCTTCTCATTTTTCATCCATAACCCAACAGAACAATCCCTTTGCCAATCCTCTTCATAACGATATTATCTATTCTCCCATATATCCATATTATGTCTATCAATCCACATACAATCCTCCACCACCTTTTCAATATTCTTCTTTCAATACAACACATCCATTTCAACAAGAAAATACTTATTCTTCCAATTCTACCATGCACTCACCTCATGCTTCGCAATCTTCCTGTCATCATTCTACCCATAATAAAGAAAGTAGAGGTGAGAAACCATTAGGTCCTTTTATGACGAAATTCCTAAGGCATTTATCAAAAACCTCTCAAAAACCTTCATCACGTAAATTTACTAAGCTCAATCAACCAATGGATATAATTCTCAAGTATTTACTTGACACAAATAAGATTGAACTCCCTTCCATAAGACAACTTGATACCACAGCAGATTGGTTTAAACCTGAGCTACATTGTGAATATCATAGAGTAGATGGACATATGACACAAAATTGTAAAGATTTAAGATGTGCAATTCAAGATTTGATTGATAAGGGTCTTTTTAATATAAAGGAATTACAATCTACAACTGATTATAAATCTCCAAGTAAACAATCAAACTCCTACACAACAAATACCAATAATCAATCAAGACATGGGGATCTCCCAAGAACCCCTATTCAATTATCAACAACAAGAAACCAATCAAATATTGCATGTTAATGTGTCCCATCATGATGATATTATTAATATTGTAACAAAAACTACAAATGAGCAACCTCAAGTTCAATCAACTCAATCTGATATTCAAGATATGGATTCCTCATTTGACCAACCTTCAAAACTATCTTTGGCTCTAGAGAATGATCCAAAATGGAATGTAAGCATAGAAAGCTCATCTTTAGAATCAAAATCTCAATCTGAAATCCACTTTGATAGCCAACAACAAGTGATTAATCCTCAAGCAAAGATATCCCTTTTAGAAGTATTACAAATTTCTCATAAGGAAATTTTGTTCAAAATACCTAGCCAACAATTTGTTCCTCATCATATTTTCTCTAAGAACATAATTAATGGTGTAAACCCTCTTGAGGTTAACCATATTTCATTCTATGATGAGGATATTCCTTCCTCTACTCCACAAGAAGACTACTATCTTTACATTACAGGATCTAGTAAAGAAACACTTGTTAAAACTATCATGGTAGATAATGGCTCCTCTCTTAATTTATGCACTTATCAATTATTCCAAAAACTCAAATTAAAGGAAGAAGATATTAATGAATCAAATGTTATTATAAAATATTTTAACAATGAAATTCAAGAAGCTCAAGGTACTATAATTTTTCCCCTTAATATTGGATCCAAGATCCTGGATACTTTATTTTATGTAGGATATTGCCCTTCACCTTACAACCTACTTCTCAGAAGTCCTTGGATTCATACGATGAGGGTTGTCCCTTCCACTCTTCACCAATGTTTGAAGTTTGAACTTGCAAATAAAATTGTTACCATACATGGTGACCCAACACCATTTGAAGAATATTTAACGGTTGAAACATCAAGTTCTATACATTCTCTATTATCACAATTATCTTCTATCCATCACTTTTCTTCATCCATATATGATCATCCTTGTTTACCAAATAACATCCATGCATATCTTTCACATCTGCATCTTCCTTCCATCTTATCAAGACTTGGAATATAGTGATAAGAATGAAGAACTTTCTTATCCTTCTTACATTTTATTTTGTAACATGATCAATTTTCCACATATAAAAGTCAAATCTTTTGCTACATTATTCTACATTATAACAAAGCTTTTGTTATCACTACCTTTTATTCATCACCTTTTGTTCTTACCTTCACCTCAACCAGATTATCCTTCAAAACCTCCTTTGATTTTGAAGCAACCTTAGACATGCTATACTCAAATAACCTTGTATAGTGTATATAGATCATCTTGTATATACCACCAATTTCAATTCATAAATTAAAATCAAAATACAAAAAAAATCAAAATCCTCAAAATCTTCAAAAAAATACTAATGCAACTAAGGACCTTAAAGGTAAATTTGAGCCCAACTGGCTTGGACCATACATTATTACTGCTAAATTTGAATCAGGAGCATACAAATTATCTACCTTAGATGGTAAAGAACTTAAAGAACCCATGAATATTTTGCATCTTAAACGTTACTATGTATAAATTTGGTCACTTCATCCATGTATATATTTGTTCAAAATCACTATCTTGTATTTCTTTCAAATTTATAAATTCAAAAACACCAAAAACATTCATAATCATCAAAATCTTCAAAACTATTTGTTGCATTTATTTATGGCACTTGTTAAATTTTTTGTTCAAAAACAAAAATAAAACCAAAAAAACAAAATAATGATAAAAATATAAAAACAACAATATGCTTGACTCTTTCGAAACCAAAACAATATAAAGAAGAAAGAGAGAGTCAACATTCTCAAAACTTCTCAAAAAGTATTTATATATATTTTCTTACAATTATTGCAGTTATATGTTTCAAATTATTTTGGATAAATTAGCATTTATTTGGAATCCCTCACTTGCACACTCACAAAAATAAATATCTTGATTTTATCTGGCATGATTACTAATCTCTCTTATATCAAAGTCCACAAAATTCAATTAAATAAAGTTTGAGCATAGAGAATTGATCTTGTTATTTACTTAAACCAAGCACATCTTTTCACAATAAAATGATTATATTTGTAATTTCCATGTTTTGCTACATAGTAGAAGTGATTTCTTGAGCGAAAAGTTTCCCCTGCTATCCTATCATGCACATGGTCTAGAATCTTTGAGAATTGGCAAAAGGACAAGCTCACCCCTACCCAGAATAAAAATCCCTTGCTCTACAGCTAATCCGAGCAAGTATCCCTAGCAAAGAAAAAGAAAAGAAAAGTTCAAGAAAAAAGAGAAAAGAAAAATGTTATTTTATATCATTACAACAATATTTCAAGCACTATCTCAAAAATCAAGCAAACAAAAATACAAAAAGAAAAAGAAGCAAAGTTCAAAAGAAAAGCAAAAGCAAGAAAGCAATAAAATCCCTTTCCCTACCCTTTGAAAAGAAAAGAAGGGTTGATGAGCTTGAATCCCTGGAATTCTCAATTATTCGAAAACTGTGAGGTAAGCCCCATAACAGGTGGTTTGTGCCCAACCTGCTTGGCCTTGGGTAACTCCTAGCATGGTGATATGTCTGTCACATTAGCGACCTTCTTTTGTACAGACCTATGTCTGCTTATGGATTAGCTAGCTCTTGATAATCCGACCTACATAGTAGTCTAGTATGGTTATATGCATCTACATCATGGTTAATGAACACTTATTTGGTTTCTTCAAATCACTTGTATCATATTATCTTGCTCAAAACTGGTAAATGCACAAAGCAATTGCACACACATTTGTATTTGAGAGATTTTGTGTATCATTATGATAAATCAAGATCGGAAATGAATTCACATATGCACATGGGATTCCTTATAAATCTAACTTTTGTCTTCAAAATACTTTGAAATATTCTTTTTGCAACTTGTTTGGAAATCAAGTACAGTTGTTTACCATAAAGACAACTATATAATAGAAAAATCAAAAATTTCTTTCAAAACTATACAATCAAAACATATATATATTATTGACTTTCGCGACGATGGTATAGTTCCAAAACCAAAATTGGAATTTTATGCCTAGCGCAAGTCCTCATCTTCATATTTTCTGTTTATTAAAAATCAACCATGCAATAAAACTATCTCTTTTTTTGATTTTCGCGATGATGGTATAAGTCTATACCTACATATTCTATGCCTAGCGCAAATCATTGTAACAATTTTTATTCCCCATTTATTTAAAAATCATGAAAACCATATGACTTAATTCATTATGTTACACAAATTATGCTTTTAAAAAGCATGCACATTTTCATTATTTCATGTCATTATGTCAACCTTCAATTTTGCAATGATGGTATAATTCCTAAGGAATTATCCAAAAATTTTATCACACTTAGGAATTTATGCCTAGCAAAAATCATTTTAACATTATTTCATGCATACTATTTTCATGAAAATCTGAAAAACAAACCATCATCACCATCATTTTCACCATTGCACCAAAGTCTTAAGACAGTCTCTTAAGCACTCTTTTACTTTTAACAATATTTCTATACTTGGGATTAGCTTGACGACCGAGTGAGCAACGACTCCATGAAATGGTCTATAATAGCGACAATGTCCTTTGAAATTATTGTTAGAAGTCTCTTTTTATTTTTTATTACATCACATTACAAACAATCAATTTGTTACATCAGATTATTTCATTTAAAATATTACCGCATGACATCAAAATTATAAATTTTCAAAATGACATAATTTCATGAATCCTCAATCCAATTATCAAATCAATCAATCAAACATAAAAGCATCATAAACATACACATAACACAAGTCATATGATCAAAAACATATCATATATATATCAACAGTATATATACATCATCAAAACTGGATTGGTATGCCACAATCTGTACCTCGGCATACTCAATCCTCTATCAAATAATAATACAATGCTATCATATCAATCTGTACAAAGTTATGCAGTCCTCTAGCCTCGAGAGCCCCTCGAGCTCTCTGCCTCATCTCCTCCCCCGCCCTGAGGTGGACGAGGTGGCCCCATCGCAGTCTGAGTAGTACTGTGAGTCCTAGTCCTCGATCGGGACGAGGTCCTCGACGACCCGATCCTGATCGGATCTGCGATGTTGGCTGGCAGGGGTAGTCTATCCTCCTCTGGCACCAGCTGATAGTACAAAGTCTGGTAGAAAGTAAGTTGGGCAATAGCCCGTGTCAGCTCCCCAGTGCTCGCCCCTCCGCCCCGTGCCCTGAGGCATGCAATCTCGTCTCGGAGCTGTGTCACCTCAGCTCGGTGGCGTGCAGCCTCATCCTGTAGAGTCTGCACCTATGCTTGGAGATGATCTCTCTTTGCTCGGAGAGTAGCAGTCTCGCTACTCTCCCCTGTGTCAACACCCTTGCCCTTATCGGGCGATGGTGGCCTCTCCCTCTATGGAGATGGGGGTCTCGCCTCCCTCCTCTCCCTCTGTCGTGGCCTCTCCTGTGCCTGTGGCCTCCTCGGCTCTCTCCCGCCGTGACCCTGGGCCGCCTCCATAGCCGCCTGGTGCCGCCTCCCTATCCGATGCACAACTGCGTGTATCGGACCCTGAGCCCTCGTCATCCGAGGAGGGTGGATGCCTACGTACCAGGCATCGTAGCCATCGGCTACACCTGTGTCGTCCCCATCCACTGGCTGAATGGGGGCATCATCCGTGTCCTCGATCCAGAAGCGCTGCATGTCTGGAGCCCCGCTAACTGTGGTGTTATCCCGAATAGTCCGAGAAAACTCATAATCCCTCGAGAGATGGGATCCCCTGCTGCAGACCGAACTGACGCAAAACTCGGTCATAGCGGTGGAGCTCCACCTCTCCCCTCTCCATCCGAAGCCAGCAAACTCGTCTGACGCGAGCCAACTCCTGTCCATCCTCGGCCCACCCTGGATGCTCCCTCCATGGCCTCCAGGTGATCTGGTCCGGGACTAGGTCATCTAATAGTCTCCGGGACATCGGAAGGTCGATCCGCCACTGTGACCCTCTCCGAAGCCACCAGTAGAAGACTCGGGGCCTCTCCCCGTCAACCCCTATCAGAGGAAGCCCTACCGGCCTCCGCACTGCAATGTGCTCCCAGCACCAAACCTGTAGGAGCGATGTCATCACCAGACATCGGCCGCCCTTGTACACGACCCCATACAGGATCCTGTACAACCGGCATAGTACATAACTGCCCCAAGAGAACCTGTACCCATGGTCCCGCATGTCGCAGATCACATCTACCAGCATCCACGGCACCCTGCACCCGCTCTGGTGGCACAGCAAAAGTCCACCAACCACTCCAGCTAGAACCCGTGTGAGTCTAGATGCCCCAGGCATCTGACGTAGTGCCTCGATATTAACTCTGCCCTTCTCCAGGGTGAAGCTCGGGTCACCACACAATCGTCCCATAGCATGGCCCCGATTGGCCGTAGGAGTGATCAATCGTCCTTGTATGGGGATTCTTAGAATCCTCCATACATCCTCTAGAGTGGGAGTCATCTCCCCTGTCGGTAGCCAAAAACATGAGGAACCCGGATACCATCTCTCTGCTAGGGCTGTCAGTAGCCCCATATCCGTAGACACCTGTGGCATCTCTGCCACATGCTGCAAGCCGGCCTGTGCCAGCTGATCCCGCTCTGCCTGTGTAAGAGCGGCCAAGTCATCTCTCAAACCTCCATACTTCCATTCCCTGCTCTTTAGCAAACCTCTCTGCAACATAAACAACAAAACAACAAACAATCATTAATAAACAATTCAAGTAATTAATAATGCAAGTTAAAATAAGTTCAATTTTATGCAATTGATGATATCGCCCACTATTGGACGATATCGTCCCAAATTTGAGCAGAATCGTCTCCGATTTTGCAAGCCGAAATCGTCTCTAATTTGACGAAATCGTCCCCCTTTCGCCGATTTCGCCCTTAGACGAAATTGACGAAATTGAGACGATTTCATCGAAATCGGGACGATTTCGTCCCGACGACGTCGACGGCCCAAAAATGGCCGCGATGCTCAAAATTCATCTAAAATCTACCTAAAAAGCATGTAAAATCAAATTAAAGCATTCTAGTTAAGTCTAGACTCTTACCCGTAGACCGCGCCGGACCTCTGTTGATCTGTGCGTCGTCTCCACCATTTTTGCTTCCAGAGCTCTAAAAACCAGAAAAATGAACAGTAAAAATGAATTAGGGTTTTACCCTATTTTTCTTAATTTTATTCAAAAATAATTTTGCTTTTTCGCGTTTTTACCTCAAACGTTCGATTTGGGTAAAAACACGGAGGGGGCACCATAGTAAGTCTGTCGTACGATTCGACCAAGAATCGTCGCCTAAAAATGGGAATAATTTTTTGCTTTCTCGTAGATCGAGAAGAACTCATCTTTAACGCATTTTCTTCGGAAAATTCGCTAAAGAGGGGGCAAAATGTAGCACCCTAAAATTGGCGCAGTAAAATTGTAATAATTACATTCACCTTAGTAAATAATTTAAATTCAAAATTTTAACCTCCCAAACCGCCCGTTAACCGTCGGGTAATCCGTTTCCCCCTTTTTCGTGCCATTTTTAGAGGTTGTTTTGACCGTTTGACGATATCGTCGCCGATCAGACGATATCGCCCCAGATCTGACGATTTCGTCTGGACTAGGACGTCCAGACGATCTTGTCGCAAAACTGATTTTGCACAATTAGCTTCTGTTCCAACGGGCCTCTAATCCAGGCAGAAGCGTGTCTGCGCCATTAGAGACCCTCCCCCATTGGAGATCTCCCAAATAGGGATGATCTCCAACCTCCTAACTACTCCCCTAAGCCTATTTAATCCTTAGGACCTTCCCTTCCCAACCCCTGGCTGAATTTCTCTATGACTTGATTTTGCGTGCATTAGAATACCTAGAGCATCATTTTGCCTTTGTTATTTTGAAGTTTTCTTGCAGGGACCTCATTGATTTTCAGCCGGAGCAAGCTCAGATCGTCGCAGATGATCTCGTTCAAATCTCGGATGATCCTGTCGCAATTCGAGACGATTTCATTACTTCCAGACGATTTCGACTGCAATCTGCATTGGGGGCAATCAGTGCCCAGAGTTTGCGCTTTCTCTTATTCCTTTTGTTGTTTTATTCTGCATTTTAGTTAGTTTTATCCTTATTTCTTACTATTTTGCATTTGGAGTTCACCCATATAGCTTAAGTTGCATGATAAGATCATAATTTCTCATTAGAATATCATAATTTGTTTGAATTTCTATTCATAACTATTGTTTAGTATTCATATTGTCATTTTGTGTTGTTTCCCTCTGTTATCATAGTTGTATTCTCTGTATTTTGCATCTGTTTTTCTGTTTGCAGGTCTCTGACGAATTCGTCTGACGAATTCGTCAGATCTCAGACGATCTTGTCTGATCTCAGACGATCCTGTCGAATTCCAGGCGATCCTGATCGCTTCAAACATCGAATCTCCATCAGACATCCGGATCAGGTATTCTTCTTATTCTTCCTTAATTTCTCTATTTTTTTGTCTTAAATTTGTTCTCTGTATTCATTAAATCTGCACTTTCATATAGATTAATTTAGATTCATTTGGCCAAACCTAGGATATGAATGCTTAAGGCTAAAAATGAACACATAAAAACACATTCCAAACCTAGGCATGGAAATTGCCATTAAATGTTTCCTGGTGAACCCACCATCCATCGAAAAATCACCAATATACACCTCCCTTGAGAGGCGGGACCTTCGCAAGTCCTCTCAGTCCGAGGTACCGCGACATCCTTTTCCCATCCTCCTTCCGGGCATGGATCCTATAGCCTGAAGGTAAGGATGCAAAAAATTTGGAGCGATACAACCACTAGTTGCCCTTAGATCGTACACTGCTCTTCTTTCCTTGTAGTTCAATTTCCATCCCGTCAGTATTCAAATAGTCATCACTTCTCCAAATTGTACAATTGTAACCTAAAATCATACAGGGTGACATTACTCCATACGATGTCACTTCCTGGCTATAACCCCTTTAGAAATCGTATGATTCCGTACAATTCCATCTGATCTCTTGAAAACTACCAAAAATGGCCTGAAAATCCTTCAAACTGCACTATTATTCTTCGAAATCATACATGCTACCCCAAAAATTATACAGTACAAGTTTTCCAACCATAAGTGATGAAAAATTCAAAAAAATTATCTCCTTTGTCGAATCCTTCACCGACCCATTTGTCGGATTACCCTGATCTACTACTTAAGTGCTTTTTGGTAGCAATTCTTCAAATCCTTCAACCCTGGTGCAATTTATTCCAACTTGATGGAATGCTGATTGTATTTTTATGATTGTATAGACTTAAATCACCTTTTCACGTATTTCTCAGCTCGATTCTTGCCAGATTCCTCTAAATTTAGGGTTTAAATCTCCAATTTCTCTGCAATTTCCACAACCCGTTTACAAATTTCCACTTCCTTTGACTCTAAATAGAAATTCCTCACCCCAAAATCTGTACAATGATGTATTTTATCATACTTTGCTGTTATTTCTATAACAAATTCAAATTCCCCCATTTTTATGGAGTAAAACCCTAGTTTTCTCTCTCCCAGGTCAATTCTTTGAACATGAAAAAAACTCCTTGGTGAAAATTTAAAATAGGTCTACAAATTTAGAATTCTAGTGAATATTTATTGTCCATGTACTATTCACCCTTCAGTTGCACGCTTTCCACCTTAAATATCCTGAAATTTTTTGAATTTTGCTTGTATGATTGTGAAATTGTCAATTTTTTCCATTTAAAGAAATTTTCAAAACCCTAACTGAAACCCTAACCGTCAAGAAAATCTGAAATTGCACCATATTGCATGATTTTTCATCTCCTCCATTAGATTATTGCCAAATCAGTAGTTAGTTTAAAATTTTATCTTTTTCTCCTTCTTTTCCTCCAACCGTTGCATTTTTCCCCATGCTGCAGTAAATGGGTAGTTGAAAATTATATGACATGGGTCAAATCATACAATGTACGATCTAAATCATACAACATGACCTCTTGTATGGTTTCCCATGTCATTTTTTTAATTTAATTTGTGCGATCTCTCCATTTTTGCAAATTTCCACCTCAATTTTCACTTGTACGATTTCTCTCTAAAGAGGTCGCCATTTCTGATTTTCAACCTATTCCTTCCAAATTGCATCCCGAGGGATTTTTACAACTAAGGCACACACATTTTTTCAAATTTTTTTTTTTTTTCTTTCTTTTTTTTTTTTCTTTTTCTTTTTCTTTTTCTTTTTCTCTTTATTTTTTCTATCCTAGTCTATTTATACTTACCTTCTAGGTAATCGTACAGTGACATTCACTTGTACGATCCCATATGAATATTGACCTGGAGGTTCAACCATAACATTTTGATTAATGGTGTCCTCTTGCACCTCTTGTTCCTTTACTTGGATTGCATTTGTCTGTGATGTTACTGCTTGTTCAGCTCCTGTTTAGCTCTTCCCCTAAAATGTGTACAATTTAGGATTATACAATGGCAAGTTGGAGTCTCCACACCTGGTGGTCCCACTTCTTACCTTACAGGTGATTGATCATGTGGTAGTGGTGTCCTTACCACTCTGCTATCATCTAAGTGACTTCTTAGCCTATCTATGCGAATCAATTCTTGCTCCAAACTTGGTGATCGAACTCGTTGATGGCCTAGATTTCTTTCTTCTACAAAGTGTACCCTTCCTCTTCCAGCTAAGTTTCTACCATGTGGGTATCTACCTCATCCACTTCCTATTGGCATCAAACTTATCTGCTCTATTGGTGATTCCTCCATTTCTTGGAGTAATCACCTATCACCCCTCACTTGTTGATGTCCTTTTCTAATTATGGGTGGTTTTTCCCATGCACATCTTCTTACAAGATTTGGTAACATGCCTCTCACTCTTGGTATATCTTACTAGTACCTTATCTAGTTCATGCATGCTAAAGGATTATCTCCTAACCATATAGGAGTAGGGTGTCAGAACCTTCCTCATCCTATACCTCCTCTAAATATAACATCAGTAGGATCTCAGTTATTCTCTAGTATCCTACCTCCTCCCCTTCCATATTGGAGTCTTAGAGGTCTTCATCCAATTCCTACTCTTATTTCTTGGTTATCAGGAGTAATTTCTACCAACTCAATATTGGCTAGTGGACTTCGATTGGGTAACAACTATCATAAGGTTCTGATTCTTCTATTGACACGGACTAAGCGACGTCTCCATATTATTTCCTCAAAGTATCTTTGGGGAAATAATGTTACCAATACTTCTCTATATGCATCTAATAAATTTCTCTCAGAGCTAGAGTCAATTGTACCGTCTTTCCTTTGTTTTGCCCAATCAGTTGGCAAATTAATCACTCTCTCTAATTTCCTTACTTCCCTTCTTTGTATTTTTAGTTCTTGATGAGCTATTGCATAAGATTGAATATCAATGCAAGATCTATCCCTTTGAATTATCTCTGATTCCCCTTGTATTGATGCACTAGTTGGAGGGTCACGATCCCTTTGAGGATTATAAGGATTCTCTGGTTCATCATCATCACTACTATCTATACTAAGTGTAGCACCCTAAAATTGGCACAGTAAACCTTAGAAAATAATTA
>JAQPPZ010005406.1:0-37810 GCA_028583015.1 Wollemia nobilis | reverse complement strand
ATCTCATCAAATTGCAAATGCAATATTCGGGATCCTATTGGAGGAAAGGAAAATAGAGCAATAGAAAATGTTTTCTTGTCACGTGATCAAGGATTTTTTTTGAGCTATACATATAGGCCTCCTGAAAGAAAGATACAGGATTTTGCCTAGCAAGCTAAGACTCTGTATTTGTAATGCCATTAGGGAAGGGTTCTTGTTCCCTCGTGTTGATTATTGTTCTAAATTAACTGCTACTATTGACGATGCATCCTCTAATGTTCTTCGTTCTATGTTAGGGCTCGGTAATACTTCTGCTACACTTGTACTTTGTGTAGTAAAATGCTGAGGAGAAGGAGATGGTTGCTGGCCATCTAGTTTTTCTAACTCTGCTACTCATGGTTTCTGTTTTTTATTATTTGTAGATGCTGATTTCTAATGTTCTGTAGTGATTTTTCTCCATAGATTCATAGAACTCCTTCCACTTAGAATTAACATCAACAAAACCTTTAAGAGTCTTATTCAACTTGGTTGTTTTGCTTGCCTTTAGCAGCCAACTCACTGTTCTTAGCAGCATGCTCACTTCCATATGTTTTTTTCCAAAATTATGAATAATTGGAAAATGTACTTTCCTCTACTGCAACTTATGAACTTTGAGAAGAGCCTAATATAACTGTGGTTTATCCTTAATATTATGGAGCACTGGTTCTATTTTTTGTGGGCTTCAAATATGAATTTTTGTTTTCTAATTTGGCAGAATATTTTAAATTCTGCAGCACAAGGATCTAGTCACATGCACGTTTGGCTTCTTAAAAATTTCCGAACTCTTTATCTTTTATTGTTGTTGCTACCTGAGTGTTGAAGCCAATCATTCACCCAATAATATAATCTATTTTGTCTTTGCCCGAGATGTACAGATAGGCACATATTTCTAGATTTGTATTTAGAGCAGTTTCTGCCTTCAATGATAGGGGAGTACTTAGGATGTAGCTGTAGCATTAGTATTTGCTCTTATACCAATTTTCAGGATCTAATCCTCTGATATCAAATTGATCCTAAAACCAAACACTCTAAAAACATATAGATTTATTGACATTGTCAACATTCCTATAACACAAAGAATACAGACATAAGATTTGCACAATACAATTTCATATGATCTCGATGCAACTGCACTGCTTAAATGTTTCAGTACCAGATTATGATACCTATGTTTGAAAGAGCCAGTCATATGATTGTGAAACAGGAAACATTTTTGCTGGAATACTTATTTTAAATTCTATTTTATGATTAGTAAAAATTATTTGCCCATAAGAGCCATGTGAATTTGGTTTCTCTCAAATTTTCGAAGCCAAAAACTGATAAAAGAAGATGATGACAAAGATGATATATGTTTTTTGAATACTTAAAAAATAAGGCAGACAGTTCAAGGATGTTTTTATTATGGGAACTCTTTCAAAACCCTACTTTTTATAATAAATAAATTAATAAAAAGTTTTTGGAGCAAGCAAAATTTCCAAATCTCAATGGTTTCTCTTGGATGAAAATTTGGCCTCATATTCCTTTGGTTAACAATCCAAATCAAAATTCTTATTCATATTGGTTTGCAAAGAAGAGGATGTCATGGACCTTTTAGGTGTCCTTTGTGGGAGGATTGGAAACGTTTATCCTTTCTTTTGTGAGGTATAAAGTCTTCCATTGTTGCCATCCATTCTTCGGTTGTCAACCATTGTTCTGCTTGTAGTTGGGGGTGGAAGATGGCAGAGGTGGGGATGCCATGCCTAGGAAAGATCATTGTACACAAAATGTTTGCCTATGGATAAGTGGGCATACTTTTAGATGTTTGGGCCATTTGAGCATTTAGGATTGACATCATGTCTAGAGGAGGCTCTTGGATCTATGGAGCTTGGTTTTGAGCTACATGTGCTGCATAGACCATGGGTGGGGCAAGTGGTAATTCACCAACTCCAGTGAGAACATCCTTTGCTTGGGTTGCTTCCTCGAAGGCCCCATACAAGGTGGCATGATTATTGTTGCTATCAAGGCCAAATCTGGTTGAAGTGCTTTGAGAAGACTTCTATACCACATGGAGAATAGATTAACAACGGGATCATATGACTTCCTCATGGATTTGATGCATTGATTTGATAAGGAATGCTTTCAACTGGACAAAATTCTTTGCTAGATTGTTGTGTTTTGGACTTTATACTCATAAGCATGGATCATGTGTTGTTTGTCCCTACATCCACAATTTTTTTTGGGTCAGAAAACATGTTTTTCCCGAAAACTAATGAATCGCTACCTTTTGGAAACTGGTGAGATACTCAAAATTGACTTATAAAATTCTTCAAAAAAGGATATGAGCAAATCACAATTTTTGCAAAATGGATGAATTGCTTCCAAGAAAAGTGGCTATTTGCTACTTGTTTACTTAGAAAGATTTTCCTTTCGTAAACTTTGTGAATCACTCTATGGAAGTTCTCTCAAAAGTAGCAAATCACATTTACAGTGGTGAATCACGATTTTTGGCCAATAAGGAAGCGAATCATCGTTTTCTACCTTAGACAATTTTCACAAATTGGATTGAATTGCCAAGCCCATTAATTAGAACTTAATGGAACATAGATCTTCACAATCATCATTTATCATTTTCATTAAGAGATAGAATATCCTTGGGACAGTGTCCTTCAGGAATTTGACTCTCACCAAGATGAAGATCAACACCATGATTGGGTGAAATATCTGTTACCTTGTTTCCTTCTTTATAGATATGCTGATACTTCCATGATATTGTTTTTAATAATAATAGTTGTTGGACATAAAAAATAATGCTAATTTTTTCCAATCCCCACATCTATTTTTCTTGACAACATTATAATAGTTTGTGAATCATTCTCAATTGAAATATATCTGCATCCTTTTTCAATGACAATCTTGATCGTTGCAAGAAGTGCCTTAGCCTCTACATGGTTGTTAATTTAATCGAAGTTCCACATGATTTCGAACAAGGAGAATTTTACCTTCATTATTCTTGAAAACATCACCTCCACCAACTTTTCCTAGTTTTTTTTTTGAAGCACCTGTTGGTTACGAATCTGCCATGAGGAAAGGATTTGGTATAATGCGCCCCAGATTCGCCCACCATATTGAAAGGCCGGAAGGAAGGAATGTCTTCCGTGCCAATCTCCGGAGAAGGCTGGCTTCCTGTGGGTTTTCTTTAGTGTTTTAGCTAAGAGTGCAGGGAAAGAGATAAAGTGCAGAAAGAGATCCAAATATGATTGGAGTTCGGTGGGGGGAATAAGCAGCACGACAACGATCAATCACCACTACTAACAACAATTAAATACAACACACACCATAGAAACTACAGCTATCATACATCCTATGTATCCTCTATCTATGCATTCTAGGAATACTTAACCATCAAATACTGGAATCCAGAGTTCAGTATAACAGTAAGCAATGGAATAAGAAACATGAGGCAGAAATGACAAGGAGAGGCAGCATACAAGATGATGACAGTAAGCAGAGCCAAGTATGTGTCTTGCATTCAAAAGCAAACATATAGCTACAATGGTTCCCTAGCAGTATATTCCCCTTCCACCCTTTACAATGAAATGGTGTGGCTATTTATAGCCCAAGTTTCCCCCGATTACAATTACAGGCACAAAGTCCCAGACCAGACAATAACTGACAAAAGTGGCAGGAGAGCAGCTGATGCTGACTCCTGTCGGCGAGGACTGTACTTGCGGCAAGGTCTCCACGAAAGTCGTACGGCTACGTGGCAGCGCGTCGGGTGAAACTTCTAGTCAGCAGGAATGCGGGTAGCTATGGTAGATGGAACTTTACATCAACTTAAATGGAGGCAGCTGGCGTAGGTAATGTGGTCCGTGCTTGTCCTTTATCCCGTCACATCTCGGCTTGAATCCCAAGGCTGGACACTTGTCAAATTCTAATGAGTGACACATGTCTTCTTTGAAAGGCAATTTGTCCAACTTCGCCCGGGATCAGAGCGCCATCAGATAGCGCAGGTGGGAAACAGCGCAGTTGGGGAGGCCTCCATGCCTTAGCCAATTTTTGGGCTTGCTTGATGAATGTTGCCCAACTGCGCACCGGTCAGAGGGCGCAGCCCGACTTTGCTGCGAAGTCGGGTTGCGCACCGGAACTTGGTTGTTTCGGCCGCTGTTCGGACTGCGCACAAAAAGGGGAGCGCACCCCGACTTCACTGCGAAGTCGGGTTGCGCTCCAGCACTTAGCTGAATTCTGCAATCACTGCTTCCCAAGTGCGCACAGGAAGAAGAGCGCACCCCGACTTCGCTACGAAGTCGGGTTGCGCTCCCACATTTAGCCAAATTCAGCTCCTTTTCAGCCTGCTTTCGCACTTCGCATCCCCTAGTGCGCTCCAACTTGAGGACGCACCTCGACTTCGCTGCGAAGTCGGGTTGCGCCCTGACACTTGGAATTTTTCAGGGAATACTTGCTCTATTTTGGGAATTTTATTGGGGAGAAGTACAAGGGAAATGAAACTGCAAGAAAGGGAGAAAGGGAAAAATGGAGAAAGGGAAGAAAGAGGAGGAGGGAAGGAAGAGCAGCATACTTACAAATTTTGAAAACATGGCACCCCGTGCAAAATGTGACAACATTCCTGGCGGCTCACGGGGTGTCGAGCTCACCTCGACGCAAAGAACCAGGCCTTCATCCTTTGGGCGCAAAGGAACTCCCTTCCCCTCGCACCGCTGCTCTGACGGCTTCTTCTCGGGCAACTGTTCTTCTTCAGGTTCACTTTCGGCAGTTGCCTCTTCTGTTTCTCCTCCTGAACCTGAATGTTCTTCACTGTCGGCCTCCAGCTCGCGGATGCGATCGTATGCAGCCTTGTCTTGGTCCTAGACTGTTGCTTGGAAGGGCCCTAGGTCGCTGATCTCTTTCAGCGCTGTGCTGAAAGCAGCAACCGCATGTAGGTCGATGGTGTCATATATTTCTCCGAACTCTTTGAGGGAGGTATTGATTTTGTAGTGTACCTTGACACCATCTGGGTGACCTGAGCTTCCTGGACCGGCTTCGCCCAACTATCAATTTCTGCTGTGTCTGCCTCGAAAGACAGCCAATTCTGCTTCACCTGCTCAAGGGTCAAAAACTCGCCATCCTTGATGAAGCTCGGGCACCCATGTTCAGACAGAGTGTTGAAGGGGGCCAGGCAAATTCTCATTTCATGCTCTAATGCGTCCAGCATATTCCTGGCGGCCCTTATCTTCTCTGTTTTATCAAAATAAATGTGCAAGGTTACCCTTGCATCTGCCCACTCTGAGGCAAGTCAAGACATCGAGGAAAATCGGAGGCCTTTGCGCTCATACTCCTCAAGTTTCATAGCCAAGTCTAGCCATTGCTTCGCTTGGTGTTCGACCTCCTCTACCACAAGCTTTCCCTAGGCAGATACTTCCTGGATCCTGGATGCGAAATCCAGGACCGATATAGATCTGACAACGTTGGGCCTGCATCCCTGCAGCAGACCAGCCCGCATCTCATTTTTCATTTACCTTCTTCAAGTTAGGAACTCTGATCCGGTAGTGCATGTGGTACAGGCACAACCAGATGAGGAACGAACCGAACCGGAATTCAGTCGTCTGCTTTTGCTGCAGTCTGACCAGGCTCGAATGTATTGCGTATGCCAGCCAATCTGCCCAGTCAAAGAAAATAGGGCGCTTCCCACTCTTTTGCGCCGTGGAGTCGTAAAACTCCCCATGCAGAATACATTCTACTAGCGCCAGTTGGGACGGGCGTACTATTTTGTCAGAATTGCAGCCGAGGACCCACGCCAAGATGACGTATATGTACTTGTTCTCAAATCTGTCCAGGGGTATGGGGCCTGCCGGCCATTGTCCAGCCGCCAGCGGAGTCTTCAGCTCCGAGTCGAGGAATTCCCTCATCCTCTTTGTCTGTGTGAATCGCCTCGTCTGTTCATCCAAATTAATCTTCCTGACAATTACGTCGGGGTTGTACTGAAGCCCTGGGGCGAATGCTGGCTGGACACTTTCCTTGAAGAGTGTGAACAGGACTCTTCCCTTGTTGTCGCAGACTTGCCGGGCAGCTGGCTTGTAATACGCTACGATTGATTCAATCAGCTTCGGGCATTGGTGGACAGGAGGGCACAAGAACCAGTACAGGTTCGATTTATACGCAGCCTCGACATTGTGTGAGGGCGAAACCTTGTCTGCCCACTTTACTATGTTTGGTTGCAGTTTGATGAGTCTGATGGAAAACGAGTTGTCTTTGTACCCGACTAGGTGATTGACAGGCGGCGGTGGAATTTGCCCTCGACTTCTCTTCGTCCGGGTTTTCTTTTTCTGCTCCTGCGGCACTTCGCTCTCATGAGCTCTTGATTCAGTCTATTCCTCAGTTTCGCGCCCTTCGTCGCTGGATTGTGCCTGCATTGGCGCTTTCCCCTTGTCCATTTTCTCTGTTCGAAGTGGCAGAGACGGGAATTATGGCTTCTGATATCTCAGTTCTGCGCTTTGCAGTCTCGGAGTCAGTTCGATAATCTGAATTTTTTGAGTATGCCAGGGCCCTTTTTCTAGGCAAGGATTGCAGCATTAATGGCGCGAGGGAGGGAGTTAAGGTGGTTAACTTGAAGTTGGTGGAAGCGTTATAATACTTTGGCGGTTGTGCATGGGTTTAATCTTGAAAAGCGCACCCTAGTTGCAGTTGGTCCAAACGCGCCTTGCTTTCTTAATGACATTGTTTTTGAAAGTTGCACAATCATTAAAACTTCTTTGGACTTCGTGCTTTTGATGACGTCATAGCCGCCGCCTGGGCACACCTTTTGAGGGAGAATTTTTGGCCCAAGGCCCAACTTCGCACTGTGCTGTACTGCGCTCTGGGCCCACACTTAGATTTTTTCATGTTTCAAGTGATAGGTCATTCAGGGTGCGCCCAAAATTGAGGGCGCAGTCGGACTTCGCCCACAAAATGAGTGCACTCCGACTTCACCCGGGTTTGATTGCGCAGTCAGACTTCGCTCCAAAAGGTTGCGCAGTCTGATTTGACACTTAGCCATATTTTGCTTCCTGCTCCCCGACTGCGCTCCTAAGACAGTGCGTAGCCCGACTTCGCTGCGAAGTCGGGTTGCGCATCCAGCACTTAGACAAATTCTTGCCCCTTTTGTCAGCTGCTTTCTTTCAAATGTCGCATGATCCAAGGAGCGATACCCGACTTCGCTGCGAAGTCGGGGTTTGCTTTAAGTTCTACTTGGGGTCTTGAAAACTAGAAAACTAAATGCTGAATATGTACATTCTGAAAAAAATGCAGAAAAGAACACTGTACAAGGAAGGACCCATTGGGCGCTTTCAGTAGTGATAAACTTTGAGGTGGAACCCGTTGACGGGAATGGGGAGAAGCTGTCCCTTCATGTCCCGGAGCATGAATGCGTTGAACTGATTCGCCCGAGCAATCTGATAGGGACCTTCCCAGAGGGCATCAAATTTTCCATGGTTGCCCGGCTTTGCCTTCAGTGAGTCCCACTTCAGCACTAGGTCCCCGATTTTGAAAACTTGGGCGGTGGTACCTTTTGCAAACCAACCTTGGGTCGCTTTAGCGTGTTTAGTGAAGGCCTGGTATGCTTTTTCTTTGTCTTCCTCTAATTGCGATGGGCTGCACGATCCGAGCGTCCACTGGATCCCCGTTGCCTCTCTCTCCATCCAACATCCAGAGTGCGGGAATTTCTGTGGGTTGGCAGGACTGCCTCCTTGTCGTACACGAGTGCGTAGGGGGATGTCTTGATAGACTTCTTGAAGGATATTCTATCCGCCCACAACGCCCGATTCAGGAGTAGGTGCCAAGTCCTCTTGTTTCTCTCTACTGTCCTTCTGACGATTTTCAGTAGATTCTTGTTGGTGGACTCGGCCGAGGCCGTTCCCCTGCGGGTAGTAGTTAGAAGACATCTTGTAATAGATGCCGTACTTGCTGGTGTACTTCGTGAGTACAGCGCCTGCAAACCCTGGACCGTTGTCCATCACAATTGACTCTGGGACCCCGAAATGGGTAATGAGGCTCTCGAGGAACCCAATGACCGTCTCCTGGTCCGCATTCTTGGTGGGGATCGCCTCTGCCCACCTAGTGAAGTAATCGGTGGCGGTAAGAATAAACTTGTGCCTCGCTGCAGAGTTAGGCGTAATGACCCCGATGAAGTCCAGGCCCCACTGCTGAAACAGAGTCTCAGCTTGGATTGGCTGGAGGGGCAGGGGTGCTTTTCTGTTTTTGCCAGCAAACCTCTGGCATTTGTCACATTTTACACGGACCGCATGTGCGTCACGTGAAGAGAGTGGGCCGATGGTACCCAGCTCTAATTATTTTCAAGGCCGTAGGCCTTCCAGAATGATGTCCCCCAGGCATCCCGGAGTGAAACTCTCCGAGGACCCTTGGTTTGTCAGTATCTCTGACGCACCGCAATAGGATGCCATCAATGTTCTGGAAGTAAAGCCCCTCAGGGCGAAGAGTGTATCTTAAGGCATTTAGCTGAAACCTCCTTTGTGAGGCATTGAAGTGATCTGGACATCTCCCAGTGCAAAAATACCTCACCAGGTCATCTGTCCAGTCACTTTCCTTTGATAAGGAGTTGGCTAGGTTGGTGGTTGCTGTCGGATCTTCCCACTTACAGGTAGATATCTCGACTGCAGCGCTTCGGGCCAGCTCTTGGCATAAGGCTCGGCCTCTGATCAGCTTTATTGGCCGTACCTCGATGTCGAACTCCTGGATTTTGGCAATCCATCCTGCTCTCTTGTGACCCGGCTCCCCTTGTATGATGAATTTTCGGACGTTTGGGTGTATCACGAAGACAGTTGTCCGGCTCTGGGAGACGAAGTGCCTGAACTTTCGGAGAGACTTCATGATTGCGTGAACCTGCTGCTCAATAAAATTGTACTTTTCCTCGTGCGGCTGAATCACCTGGCTTAAAAACGCTATGGGGCGCTCTTCGCCATCGTCTCCCTTCTGAGTCAGGACTGCGGCATAAAGAACTCTCCGCACAATGATCTGATCTGTTCGAGTTCCTCTTCGGTGTAGTCCGTTCCGACCTTGATTGTCTTTCCAGGTTCAAGCTCCAGGTCGACGTACTTCTTGGGGTCTATTTTGATCCTGTGTGGTATCGCTCTGTCATTCTGATCAAAGAGACTTTCTAGTGTAATTAGTCCTTTAGGGACATGATTATTCTTTAACTATATCAACCCCTCATACTGCTCGTCATCAGGATCTCAACCTTCGATTGTACATGCTTTGGTAACCAAAAAAGTGACGATCTCCTCGTCACAGTCAAACACCTGCCAGTGGGTGTCTTTATCAGGCACAGAAGGCCTGTAGATGGTACGAATCGGCTTCGGCTTTTGGATAGTGTCATCAGCCGGAACGTACCTGGCTCCAACAGACGCCAAAATGTCAGCGTGCTTGTTTTTCTCACGTGATATGGCTTTGACATTCAATGAGTCAAATGACTCCATCAGGTCCCAGACCCGATTACGGTACGCCTTGAGATAATGCTTCTTGGAGGTGCATTTGTTCGTAATCTGGTTGCACACCAGCTCTGAGTCGCCAAAGATCTGTAGATGCTTTATCCCCAGCCTCTCCGCTTTTCTCAAACCCAAGCACAAGGCTTCGTACTCTGCTGCGTTGTTGGTACAGCTCCAAGCCAGCCTGTAGGTGTAGTCCTTTTGGATCCCGGTCGGGGAAACCAAGAGTACGCCTGCATCGGCGCCATTTTTGCATCGGGCACCATCAAATAAGAGCTGCCATAGCTTTTCTGGTGCAGGTCCTACTTCTTTCTTGGCTGAATGGTCAAGCCTCTCAGGCTGAATGACGGTGTAGCAACCTTGCTCAGTCTCGGTCATGGCGTTGAAGTCCTGCAAGGAGAACTCATCTTCTACTTACAACAAATCAAGAGCTTGCTTTGTCATGTCTACCACCACCAGTTCTTCTGCTGTCAGCTGAACCATGCAGTCCTATGACTCTTCTCCAGGTATCTTCTCCACTATAAATGTGGAAGGCTTCTCGTTGTAGATCTTTAGTCTCCTTTGAAGGGTACTTCCATATGCGAGTAATCTAGAGACAGATACCCTCCCAGCTTCGTAGTGAACTCCTTGGAGAGACACATGCCGAAGTAGGGTTCCAAGTCGACAACCACGACTTCTTGGATGACCACAATGTCAAGAGCTTTGTGCAGCCGGATCGGGATATCTTTAATGACACCGATTGTCTTGACGAGGGGTGCCGTCTAGTTGCGACACACCTTGGCTGCTCCTTGTATATTCCATCCCGATTTCGTCGCAGGACGACTCTTGGCATAACGATCGTGGAGGCACCGGGAATCCACCATACATTTGTGTATGATATACCCTTGCATTCGTAATGACATATAGAAGGGAGGTGGTCTGTTCTTCCCAGTGGCGGAGACTGTCAGGGTTTGAACTAGAACAACAGGTTGTATCTGCTTGCCATATTTCATGCTCTTCAGAGATTCCTGTAGCAGATCGACTTGCCCTGGGAGCAAAAGAGCATCATACATGCTTATCCTTGTGGGGGTCCTCTTCAGCTCATCCACTATGTTGTAGCCTGAGGTGCTAGCTCCTTCTGTTTCTTTTGCCGGCTCATACTTCGTCCAATATTGCTGTGTGGCTTCGACTCTCTGTCTCTTTGTCAGAGACGGATATCTCAGCTTCTCCTGAGCTTGTTATTTGGTTTCAGCTGGAGGCTGAGATGCGGGAGCTTTTTCCGCGGGACCTTTTGTTGCGGAAAATTTGTCCTTGGCTGTGTGAAGCCATAGCCTCTTGTCAGGTGGTAGCCCAGCAGGATGTGCCTTTTCTCTCCTGGCGTATACCTTCAAGGGCTTTGCTTGGGCCGCAGCAGTCTCGGCAGACCTTGTGTCTTCCTTGGCAGGGGGCAACACCAGATATTCCTCTGGGACGGCGAAGTTGCCTTCATCGTCCAGGATCATGTAAAGTTCTTCGTCCTCTATGGCGCTGCCCGCCAGAGTCTGGAGGTAATGCTGGTGCAGTGTGCAATCTTCTTTTGAATGCGGGTCGTTGCACGTGGTGCACCAGTTAACCTGGTTAGAAGTATCAGGTTGGTCCTCGATGGCAGCGTTTCTTGCAGGGGGCGCCTCTGAACTTGCCGTTCTGCAGCTTAATCTTTTGTCAGTGCCAAAGGAGGATATGGCCTCCTTGGAACAAGGTCCATCTGGGCCTGTTTCTTCTTCAGTATAGTCATGTCGTTGGACATGGTGTGATTTCCAGAGGCTAGAGCCCGTACTCCTGGAGGATTTTGTTCTGAATATCATTGCCTGGAGGTGGCAGCTGAGCTGGCGGAGGTAATGCAGCCATTGGAGGAGGTGCAGAATACTGCGCATACTAAGGGGGAGCTGGGAGTTCTGGATAATGCGGAGGAGGAGGCGGGTTAGGATAATGTATTTGTGGCGGGCCGTAGGGATTTACGACCGGCGCCGGATTCCATTGCTGCTGGGGATGCTGTCCTGAAGTTGACGGCATCACACCAGAGGCCGATGTGTACTAGGATTGAGGAAAGTCAGGATAAATGGGTGGTTGTACCCTATGCGGGAGCCTGCCTATGGAAATGATATCCATTTCAGCTTGTTGGGCAGCCTCGTACAGGGTAGGGAACGAGTAGACTCGGGCTATCTTCAGCAGCAGGCAGATGTCTGAGTTGAAAGACCTCAGGTAGTAGTGCGCGACCTGACTGCTCGAAGGTCGAAGTTCGCGAGGTACTCGTTTCCAAGACCTTGCAAACCTGATGTTGAAGTCCGACACCTCCTCTTGGGGGTGTCACTGGATGCTTTGGAACTAATGTAACAAAGAGGAGGGATCAGCAGACTCGTTGCATCCTTTTACGAGCCTGCCAGCCAACTGGCGCCACCCCGTGATAGATCCCTCTGGCAGTGATCTCCACCAGTAGAGAAGCTTTCCTCTTAGGGAAAGGGCCAGCAGACGGGTCTTCACACTCCCGTCTGTAATGGAATGTAGCGCAGCTAGGGCCAAAATGTCTTGGATGTGTTCGTACGCCGTCTTGCCATAGCCATCGTATGTAGGGATGGACTTTAAGGCAGCGGGGGGCACAGCTTGCTGTCCGACTAGGGCCAAAGGCCCCGTAGAGTCTACAGCCGGGAAGAGATCATCATCATTCTGCTGGGCAGCCATGTCTTCTTCTCCTCCGGTAGTGTACTCGGTATCGGTACCGTCCGAGGATGTAGATTGCTCTTCAGCCTCAGTCTCTTCGATTTCGGGCTCGGATTCGTCTATGCGAGCTTGGCGGTCAGCCAGCCTGACGCGCTCTCCTGGAGCGGCAATATCAATTTCGTAAAGGTCAGGCTGATTTCCCGGATTCCTTGCTCTCCACCTTCTCGTTTGCATGAAGGCGTTCGGACCGGTCTTCACGGACTCAGAGAGTATTCAGGTACTTGCAGAGTCGCCAGGTGTTCTGATTCTAACAACAATGAAGCGAACACCAGTGCTTCGATTCTGTTTTAGGATGGGAAACTTTCGGGTCCCATCGGGCGTGCCAGAGAAACTGTTGGTTACGAATCTTCCATGAGGAAAGGATTTGGTATAATGCGCCCCAGATTCGCCTACCAGATTGAAAGGCCGGAAGGAAGGAATGTCTTCCGTGCCAATCTCCGGAGAAGGTCGGCTTCCTGTGGGTTTTCTTTAGTGTTTTAGCTAAGAGTGCAGGGAAAGAGATAAAGTGCGGAAAGAGATCCAAATATGATTGGAGTTGGGTGGGGGGAATAAGCAGCACAACAACGATCAATCACCACTACTAACAGCAATTAAATACAACACACACCATAGAAACTATAGCTATCATACATCCTATGTATCCTCTATCTATGCATTCCAGGAATACTTAACCATCAAATACTGGAATCCATAGTTCAGTATAACAGTAAGCAATGGAATAAGAAACATGAGGCAGAAATGACAAGGAGAGGCAGCATACAAGATGATGACAGTAAGCAGAGCCAAGTATGTGTCTTGCATTCATAAGCAAACGTATAGCTATAATGGTTCCCTAGCAGTATATTCCCCTTCCACCCTTTACAATGAAACGGTCTAGCTATTTATAGCCCAAGTTTCCCCCGATTACAATTACGGGCACAAAGTCCCAGACCAGACAATAACTGACAAAAGCGACAGGAAAGCTGCTGATGCTGACTCTTGTCGACGAGGACTGTACTTGTAGCAAGGTCTCCTTGAAAGCTGTACAACTACGTGGCAGCTCGTCGGGTGAAACTTCTAGTCAACAGGAATGCTGGTAGCTGTGGTAGATGGAACTTTACATCAGCTTAAATGGAGGCAGCTGGCGTAGGTAATGTGGTCCGTGCTTGTCCTTTGTCCCGTCACATCTCGGCTCGAATCCCGAGGTTGGACACTTGTCAAATTCTGATGAGTGACACATGTCTGCTTTGAAAGGCAGTTTGTCCAACTTCGCCCGGGATCAAAGCGCCATCGAGTAGCGCAGGTGGGAAATAGCGCAGTTGGGGAGGCCTTCGTGCCTTAGCCAATTTCTGGGCTTGCTTGATGAATGCTGCCCAACTGCGCACCGGTCAGAGGGCGCAGCCCGAGTTCGCTGCGAAGTCGGGTTGCGCACCGGAACTTGGTTGTTTCGGCCGCTGTTCGGACTGCGCACAAAAAGTGGAGTGCACCCCGACTTCGCTGCGAAGTCTGGTTGCGCTCCAGCACTTAGCTGAATTCTGCAATCACTGCTTCCCAAGTGCGCACAGGAAGAAGAGTGCACCCCGACTTCGCTGCGAAGTCAGGTTGCGCTCCCACACTTAGCCAAATTCAGCTCCTTTTCAGCCTGCTTTCGCACTTCGCATCCCCTAGTGCGCTCCAACTTGAGGGCGCACCCCGACTTCGCTGCGAAATCGGGTTGCGCCCTGACACTTAAAATTTTTTAGGGAATACTTGCTCTGTTTTGGGAATTTGACTAGGGGGAAGTACAAGGGAAAAGGGAGGAATGAAATTGCAGGAAAGGGAGAAAGGGAAAAATGGAGAAAGGGAAGAAAGAGGAGGAGGGAAGGAAGAGCAACATACTTACAAATTTTGGAAACATGGCACCCCGTGCAAAATGTGACAATAGCACCACCAAAATTATTTTTGATAAACCCAATTTCTGGACATTTTCATTTTACCATAAATTGACACAGATCCTTTGTGTTAACTCCATTATCGTAGATGACTCGTGCATGTATATTCAATTCTTATAGCCAAGAGTCGATAATATCTTTTTCCACATTTGAGACTTAATGATGAGTAAGCTTGCAAATATTCTGCAAGAGTGGCAGTTATACAATTCCAAAATTGGGCATGATTATGAGATTTGTTTCCAAAAATTCTATAATTCCTTTCAAGCCAGAGATTCCAATGAATGATGGCAGGACCAATCCTCCACACAATGCATAGTGTTATAACTTTGAAATGACTAATGCAACATTTCAAAAATTCTTTCATTGTCGATGGAGCTGCCCAATATCTTCTTTTTAAAAAATAAAGTAGCCCCAAATGGTGTAAGGAATGAAGAAGTAAAGGATCGGATGTTTTTATATCCTTCTTACACAAGGAACACCTAAAAGTTCCATGCTATCTTCTTCTTTGCAAAAGCTTATCTATAAGATTTTTTTTTTTTGGACTCCTAACCAAAGGAATGGCGAGGCCTTAAGGAGGGCCTCAAGTGACTGTTGGCCACAGATCTGCCACCTGGGAAGGGCTTGGTGTGTCAATGCGCCCTAGACCCGCAGACCAACATTGAAAGGCCGAGAGGAAGGGATGCCCCCCGTGTTGATCTCCGGAGAAGGCCAGCTCTTTTCCTAACCTACTTGGGGGTTTTTAGATAATAGTGCAGGAAAGAGATTAAAAAAGGGGGTAAAGGGAACTGGGAAGAGATTGAAAAAGATAAGGGAACAGGAAAGAGATGTAAATATCATGCGTTTCGGGTGGGAGGAGAACAAGCAGCACGATCGCAAATTTGCATCCGAACCATCAACAATTAAAACAAAGCATTTAACAAAAATTGCAACTGCGATTCTATCCTATGTATCCTTCTGTTTTGTATTCCAGATCCAAATAATCACCAATGCTCAAATCCAAGATTCAGAATTCAAACAGATAGAAATATAAATGGACATGAAGCAAAAATACTAGCAGAAGGCAGCATAAAAAGACAGAGACAAGAAGCAAAGCCAAGGATGCTTTGAATTAATTAGAAGGTGATCCTCACAGCAGAGTCCTCTAGCAATATGTTCCCCCTCCACCCTTGTACAATGAAATGAGGCTGCTATTTATAGTGCAATTTTCCCCCCCGATTACATTTTGGGCACAGAATCCCAGACTTGATAAAAGCTGCAAAATCTGACAAAAGCGGCTGATGTTGACCTCTGCGGGTAAAGAATGTACTTGCAGCAAGGTCCTCCTGAAAACGTGGTAGCTCCGTGGAAATCCGGTAGGTGGGAAGTTGAGTCAGTTTGAATGCGGGCAGATGCAGTACAATTTGTCAGTTCACACTCATCTACCTCCCGTCACATCTTTGACTCGAATCTCGAGGCTGGACACTTGTCGGAATCTGATAAGGGGAAAAATCTGCCTTAGGAGCTCATATTTTCTTTCTTGCCCGACTTTGCCCAAAATCGGAGCGCAACCAGGAAACACAAAGGGGAAGTGGCGCAGTTGGGGAGGCCTCCGTGCCTTAGAAAATTTTTGGGCAAGCTTCGACATTCTTTTCCCGAATGCGCGCAGGTAAGTGAGTGAACCCCGACTTCGCTACGAAGTCGGGTTGCTCACCCAACACTTAGCCGTTTTTCAAATAAGTTGCCCAACTACGCATGAACTTGAGGGCGCAACCCGACTTCGCTGCGAAGTCGAGTTGCGCACCCAACACTTAGAAAATTTAGGGCTCCACTGATGCCCAGGTGCGCACAAGCGAGAGCGCAACCCGACTTCGCTGCGAAGTCGGGGTTTGCTCAATACTTAGTCAAATTTTGGGCTCAGCTCTCTGCACGTCAGCTCCCCAAGTGCGCACAAAACTGAGAGCGCAACCCAACTTCGCTAAGAAGTCGGGTTGCGGCAACCCTAACACTTGGAAAATTTTGGGCCTTTGTATGAGCGTAGTCAGGCAGGGCCCGACAGTCAATTTTCTGGCCCGAAATTGAGCTTCCTGGTCTTGCTTCCCGAGGCCTATTATAATATATCGTTAGAAAGCTAGCAAGAAGATCTGCAACGATAAAATATCCAAATCTCATTTCATCCATTTTATCACCCCCGTTTATGGCCCGCGAAAACCTAACACCTCAGCATGCTCTTTGCCGCTTTAAAGCTCCATACTTTGGCCAAAGTTTATCAAAAAAATTTAATGTGGCAAAATTGCCAACATTCCTGGCATTGAGCTCGCCTCAATGTGAGGACCCAGGCCTTTATCCATTGGGCAATAGAGTCACCCTCGCCGTCCTCTTGATACTCACTGTCGGCAACAACCTCTTTCTCAAACCCTTGGCACCCATGGCCCTCTTGGAACACTAAAAAAAAACATTGCACAAACTAAACTAAGAAAACAACTAAAACTTTACATACTAGCCGACTTATTTATATTATTTACACAAAAGTTTGCGGCATGATTGGCATGCCGCCAACACAAATCTAGCTTTGGTTGCCTATCCGGTGAACCTGCAGTGTCCGGACCAGATCTGATTGTACTTCAGTTGATCTTTGAAGTCTGATTGACCTCCCAAAGTTTGCCAGGTCACGAACATGGTGCAACGTGGCAGGTTATCATTCATACCGGTACCCATACAATTGATGAACAACGTGGCAAGGAGATTTGTCAGATGGGAGCCCTCTTCGGGTACCGGTTGCGGTGATGGTTGGAGCCAATACCACCACTCTAGAGAGTCCACCACCTGTGGGCTCTTGAGCACGAGTTCCTCCAACTCCTTGATGCGATAGCAGGAGCTTTCCGGCGATAGGCCTTTTGTTGGGGTCTCCTCAAGATCAGCCTCCTGGTGAGGCATGCTTATTGGGCTTTGGCTGAATGCTTGCATGTTATGCCCTGGGACACAAAAAGGGTGCAAAAATGTGCCCTCTTTGTACTCAGAATTTGCCACTGGATTTTGTTCCTCCTCTTGGCCCGTCTCCCGATGGAAAGCGCAAGCAACCATATTATTCATCATTTGGGCGGTGTTTGCATGTTCCCACTGGTGACTTTGGACGAGATCTGCCTCTCGAGCGCCACACAGATGCATTCTAGGGCTTTGCATAGTATGAGGGATTTGCCATGGTGATTTTTCCAGATGAAGGCAAGCCAGAGATTCACCAACTCGGGCTTCCATATTTCAGCTCAGTCAGAGTCGCCAGGTGATTTTTCCAGATGAAGGCAAGCCAAAGATTCACCAAACTCGGGCTTCCTGAAAATATGGAGACTATAGGTGAACATTCATTTCTCCGCTTGTGAAGTCAAGGCTGATCACCAAACCTTAATTCCTCCGGGGTGTCTTCTATTAGCTTAAAAAAAAGGCGCCTGCGATCAAGAAATCTAGATCTTCAGCTTAGTCAGAGTCGCCAGGTGATTTTTCCAGATGAAGGCAAGCCAGAGATTCACCAAACTAGGGCTTCCTGAAAATATGGAGACTGTACGTCCCATCGGGCGTGCCAGAAACTGTTGGCCACGGATCCACCACTTGGGAAAGACTTGGTGTGTCAATGCGCCCTAGACCCACATACCAACATTGAAAGACCGGGAGGAAGGGATGCCCCCCGTGCCGATCTCCGGAGAAGGTCGGCTCCTTTCCTAACCTACTTGGGGGTTTTTAGATAAGAGTGCAGGAAAGAGATTAAAAAAGGGGGTAAAGGGAACTGGGAAGAGATTGAAAAATATAAGGGAACAGGAAAGAGATGTAAATATCATGCGTTTGGGGTGGGGGGAGAACAAGCAGCACGATCGCAAATTTGCATCCGAACCAACAACAATTAAAACAAAGCATGTAACAGAAATTGCAACTACGATTCTATCCTATGTATCCTTCTGTTTTGTATTCCAGATCCAAATAATCACCAATGCTCAAATCTAGGATTCAGAATTCAAACAGACAAAAATATAAATGGACATGAAGTAGAAATACTAGCAGAAGGCAGCATAAAAAGACAGAGACAAGAAGCAGAGCCAAGGATGCTTTGAATTAATTAGAAGGTGATTCGTCACAGTAGAGTCCTCTAGCAATATGTTCCCCCTCCACCCTTGTACAATGAAATGAGGCTGCTATTTATAGCGCTATTTTGCCCCCCGATTACATTTTGGGCATAGAATCCCAGACCTGACAAAAGCTGCAAAAACTGACAAAAGCGGCTGATGTTGACCTCTGCGGGTAAAGAATGTACTTGGAGCAAGGTCCTCCTGAAAACGTGGCAGCTCCGTGGAAATCCGGTAGGTGGGAAGTTGAGTCAGTTTGAATGGGGGTAGATGCAGTACAATATGTCAGTTCACGCTCATCTACCTCCCATCACATCTTTGACTCGAATCTCGAGGCTGGACACTTGTCGGAATCTAATAAGGGGAAAAATCTGCCTTAGGAGCTCATATTTTCTTTCTTGCCTGAATTTGCCCAAAATCGGAGTGCAACCAGGCAGTGCAAAGGGGAAGTGGCGCAGTTGGGGAGGCCTCCGTGCCTTAGAAAATTTCTAGGCAGGCTTCGAAATTCTTTGCCCGAATGCGCGCAGGTAAGTGAGCGAACCCCGACTTCGCTGCGAAGTCGGGTTGCTCACCCAACACTTAGCCGTTTTTCAAATAAGTTGTCCAACTGCGCATGAACTTGAGGGTGCAACCCGACTTCTCTACGAAGTCGGGTTGCGCACTGTACTGACCCAAATTTTTCGCGCCCTTACCTTCAGGCTAAAGGATCCGTGCCCGGAAGGGGGATGCGAGAAGGATGGGACAATACCTCGGACTGAGAGGCCCTTTGAAGGTCGATACCAGAGCGGATGCAGGTTAGCGTGGCTGCTCTCAGATGTGGTGTGCAATATGAGAGACCATGGCTACAGGTTTGCTTGGGGCAGCTTTGTATTATGCCGCTTGTATAGGATCCTGTACGGGGTCGTATACAAGGGAGGTCGATGTCTAGTACTGACATTGCTGCTATAGGTTTGGTGCTGGGAGCACATTGCGGTGCGGAGGTCGGTAGGGCTTCCACTGACAGGGGTTGACTGGGAGAGACCCCGGGTTTTCTATTGGTGGCTCCAGAGAGGGTCACAGTGGCGGATGGATCTGCCGATGTCCCGGAGGTTGCGAGACGACCTCATCCCTGACCAGATCACCTGGAGGCCGTGGAGAGATCATCCAAGGTGGGGAGAGGACGGATAGGAGTTGGCTCGCATCAGGCGAGTCTTCTGGCTGAGGATGGAGGGGGGAGAGGTAGAGCTCCACCGCTATGATCGAGTTTTGAGGTAGTTCGGTCTACGAGCAGGGGATCCCTTCTCTCAGAGACTACGAGTACTCCCAGACTGTCCGGGATAATACTACACTGAGCGGGGCTCCAGATATGCAACGATTCTTGAGTCAGGACGTGGATGATACCCCCATTCAGTCGGTGGATGGGGACGACGCTGGGGTCACAGACGGATATGATGCCTGGTATGCAGGCATCCACCCTCCTCGGATGACGAGGGCACAGGGTCCGATGCACGCTGTGGTGCGACGGATGGGGAGGCGGCACCAGGCTGCCATTGATGCAGCGAGGGGTCGCGGAGGGAGGGAGCAGCGACGGTCTCCTCAGGAGAGACTTCGGAGAGTGCCACGGGCTCCGGAGAGACCGCAGCAGCCAAAGATGAGGGAAGAGGGACTCCTTTCTCAGCAGAGGGATAGGCCACCATCGCCTGATAAGGGCAAGGGTGTCGAGGTGGGGGAGAGCAGCGAGATGGTGGCTCTCCGGGCTGAGAATGCCCGCCTCCGGGCTCAGGTGCAGACACTGCAGGATGAGGCTACATGACTCAGGGCTCGGAGCGGAGGGGCGAGCACTCAGGATCTGGCGCGGGCTATTGCTCAGACCGCGTTCTACCAGGGATTGTACTATCACGTGGTTCCAGAGAACCAGAGGATACCGCTGCCAGCCCCCATTGCGGAGCCGGTCACAATGGGATCGTCGAGGACGTCCTCACGATCGACGTCGAGGACCCGTGATACAGCACGGACCTCGATGGGACCACCTCCTCCACGCCAGGGTGGGAGAGGAGATGAGGCTGAGAGCTCGAGGGCTTCTCGAGACTAGCTGATTTTGACTATATAATGTATATTTGAGAGGATTGAGTATGCCAGGGTATAGATTGTGGCATACCAATCCAGTTTTGATATGATGTACATAATTTTGATATATATATATATATATATGATCTTTTTGTGATATGACTTGTCCATATGTTTTATGATGCTTTAAATTTTGAATTGTTGATTGAGTATTCATGTAATTATGTCGTTGGGAATAGTATAATTTTATGTCATGCTGTAAAATTTAAATGAAATAATCTGATGTAAACAAATTGGTTGTTTGTGGTGTGATTTGATGAAAAATAAAGGGATTTCTAACAATAATTTCAAAGGACATTGTCGCTGTTATAGACCATTTCATGGAGTCGCCGCTCACTAGGTCGTCAAGCTAATCCTAGTATAGAAATATTGCTAAAAGTAAAAGAGTGCTTAAGAGACTGTCTTAAGACTTTGTGTTGTGATGATGAAAAAATGATGATGGTGATGATTTGTTTTCAGATTTTCATGAAAATATTATGCATGAAATATTAAAAATATGATTTTTGCTAGGCATAAAATTCCTAAGTGTGATAATATTTTGAACAATTCACTAGGAATTATACCATCGTTGCAAAATTGAATGTTGACATAATGAAATGAAATAGAAAAAGGTGTTCGTTCTTTTTAAAGCACAATTGTGTAACATAATAATGTAAGCCATATGTTATTATGATTTAAATAAATGGGAAATAAAATTAGAACAATGATTTGCGCTAGGCATAGAATTATAGGTATAGACTTATACCATCATCGCGAAATCCAAAAATAATTTGCATAATTGATTTTTGATTTTGAGATAAACAGAAAATATATAAGATGAGGACTTGCACTAGGCATAAAATTCCAGTTTAGGTTTTAGGAACTATACCATCATTCCGGAAGTCGAAAGTATATATAAACGTGACTTTATTGCTAGATTTTTGAACATGTTTTGAAAGAAAATTTTGGATTTTGAAAAAAAGTATTTAATTATTTTTATACTAAACAGATGTCCTCAAATAAGAAGATGAAATTATTCCAAAAGATTTGCATAAATATTTTGAATTATCTCAAAGACAAAATGTAGATTTATAAGGAACCCTCATGTGCATATGTGAGTTCGTTGCCGATATTGAGTTATCATAATGATACAAAATCTTTCAAATACAAATGTGTGTGCAATTGTATTGTTCATTTACCAATTTTGAGCAAGATAATTTGATACAAGTAATTTGAATTTATCAAATAAGTGTTCGTTGACCATGATTTATATGCATGTAACCGTACCAGACTACTATGTAAGTCGGGTCATCAAGAGCTAGCTGATCCATAAGCGAGACATAGGTCTGTACAAAAGAAGGTCGCTAATGTGACGAGACATATCACCACGCTAGGAGTTACCCAAGGCCAAGCGGGTTGGGCACAAACCACCTGTTATGGGGCTTACCTCACAGTTTTCGAATAATTGAGAATTCCAGGGATTCAAGCTCATTCACCCTTCTTTTCTTTTCAAGGGGTAGGGAAAGGGATTTTATTGCCTTTTGCTTTTTTTTTTTTTTTTTTTTTTTTGTATTTTTGCTTGGAACTGAGATAATGCTGAAATATTGCTGCGATGGTACAAAATGATATTTTTCTTTTTCTCATTTTCTTCGACTTTTCTTTTTCTTCCTATACTAGGGATACTTGCTCGGATTGGTTGTAGAGCAAGGGATTTTTATTCCAGGCGGGGGGTGAGCTTGTCCTTTTGTCAATTCTCAAAGATTCTAGACCATGTGCATGATAAGATAGCAGGGGAAACTTTTCGCTCAAGAAACCACTTCTACTATGTAGCATCATATTGAATTTGCAATGAAATCATTTTAATGTGAAAAGATATACTTGGTTCACGTAAATAACAAGATCAATTCTCTATGCTCAAAACTTTATTTAATTCAACTGTGGACTTTGATATAAGAGAGATTAATAATCATACCAAATAAAATCAAGATATTTATTCATGTGAGTGTGAAAGTGTGGGATTCCAAATAAATGCTAATTTATCCAAATTAATTGAAAATATAAATGCAATACTTCAAGAATTGACAGGTGCAAAAGTAGAAAATGTTTTTGAAGATTTTGATGATTTTGATTTTTGTTATATTTTTAGATTTTGATTTTGATTTATGAATTGAGACAATACACAATATGATTGTTTTTGAAATTTTTATATGAATTTACTAAAATGAGACAAGATGTACAATATATAAAATGATGAAATTACCAAAATTACGCATAATAGCGTTTAAGATGCATAATGTTCATAGGTTCTTTAAGATCTTTACCATCTAAGGTAGCTAATCTGTATGCTCCCGATCCAAATTTAGCAGTGATGATAAATGGCCCAAGCCAGTTAGGTTCAAATTTACCTTTAAGGTCTTTAGTTGCATTAGTATTTTTTTGATTTTCTTTCAAGACAAGGTCGCCGATCTCAAAGGATCGATGATGAACTTTCTTGAGGTATGCTCGTTTAAGCTTGTTTTGGTAGGCTCGAATATGTTTCAAAGCATTGATGCACTTCTCATCTAGGAGTTCCAGCTGACTAAATCTGCCAGCACGATATTCATCTCCTACTTCAGAATCTTGAAGTAGTAGAGCCAAAGAAGGAACTTCTAATTCAAAGGGAAAGACAACTTCAATGCCATAAACCAAAACAAAAGGTGAAGTGCCCGTGGGAGTACGAACGTTGGTTTGATAAGCCCACAAAGCAGGGATATAATTAAATGTGCCAATCTCGGCCAGATTTATTGACCCGATCTTTTGAGGATTTTAATTAATGTTTTATTAGATGCTTACGCTGGCCATTATTCTGAGGATAATAGGGAGTGGACCAACGATGTTGAATTTTATATTTTTGACATAATTTCTTGACATCTTTGTTTTTAAAACAAGTTCCATTATCCGAGATGAGATTTGCAGGGAATTCCGAACCTACAAATAATTTGATTAAAAATAAATTTGGAAACTTGGGTTCCAGTGCAAGAAGCTAAGGGCATAGCTTCAACCCACTTCGTGAAATCCTCGGTGGCGGTTATGATAAATTTGTGTCCATCAGATGACACAGGATTGATTTTTCCAATGATGTCTAAGCCCCATTTTGAAAAGGGGCAAGGAGATGAAATAGCTGCGAGTTCTTGTGCGGGCGCATGGACAAGGTCAGACATGTTTACGGCACTTGTCACAATGGCGCACGTAATCATGTGCATCATTCTCCATGGTAGGCCAAAAATATCCTATCCTAAGGAGCTTCTTAGCAATGGCGCTACCATTAAAGTGTCCCCCACAAGATCCATCGTGGGCTTCACTTAAAGCTGATCTAGATTCTTCTAGATTCAAACATCTCAGTAGGATACCTTCAAAAGATCTCCTATATAACGTATTGCCAATTATTACGAAGCGACTTGCTCGTCTACATAATAACCAGCGCTGGTTTCTATTAAAACCTTCATGGAAGGATCCATTTTGAAGAAAATTGAATATATCAGTGTACCAAAATTCAGGAGTAGGTTCGTTGATTAGAAACACATCCAACGGTTCTAAGCATGATTTATTGGAAGTGGGTTCCTGGAGTCGACGAATAATGATGGTAGCATATTCGTCATCTAACTCCAAGGGTAAAAGAGATGCGACTGCAGCCATAGCGTCGACCCCTACGATTATTAGTTCTAGGAATAGCTTCCAAGGTAACTTGATCAAATAAAGATATTAATTGTAATACATATGCTTTATATGGGCGCAATTTATCATCTCTGGTCTAATAAACATCATTAATTTGATTTATAACAAGTTGAGAATCACCGAAACTAATAGATTTTTAATTTTTAGTGCCAAGGCAGCTCGTGAAGCCAAGGATTAGAGCTTCATATTCAGCAGTATTATTAGTACAAGCAAACGTTAATTTAAAGGACAAAGGTATAAGATGTTTCTGTGGAGATATTATAATAATACCTGCACCAGCCCCACTCATGCATCGGGCTCCGTCAAAGTATAAGGACCATTGCTCTGGATGGTATGCCTCTAGTTTAAGGCATTCGTCAAGAAACTCAATGATGAGGGGATGGGTAAACTCTAAGGGTGCAGCAGCTAATTGATCTGCTATGATTTGAACCTTAACAGACGTCTATCCTATAAACGTGAGTTCAAACTCGCTTAGAACAAGAACCCACTTTGCTGTGCGACCAGATAAATAAGGTTGACTCATAAGATACCGCAAAGGATCAAATTTAGCAATAACATACGTTTTCTGACTGAGCATATAGTGGCATAGTTTCTGTGTAGAAAATACGATTGCTAGACATAACTTTTCTAATGCTGTGTAACGGGTTTTATAACTGATTAATGTTCTACTAATGTAATAATTGGCACGCTCTCTTTTCTCATCATCCAGTTGAGCTAACATAGCTCCTAAGGCAAAATCTGAAGCTGAAATATACAAGATAAATGGGCGATCAGGTCTAGGTGGCAAAAGCACAGGCGGGTTAAGAAGATATTGTTTGAGGAGTTCAAATGCTTCTTGACATTCGTCGTCCCAATGGAAAGAGACATCCTTCTTAAGAAGCTTAAGAAAGGGTCCGGTTTTATCCGCCAGCTTATCGATGAAGCGACGGATAGCTTGAAGCTTACCTTGTAAACTTCGTAATTCAGATATATTCGTGGGCGCGGGCATATCAGTGATAGCCGCAATCTTGAGAGGGTCAATTTCGATGCCACGTAAAGAAACTATAACCCCCAATAATTTACCGGACTTAACTCCGAATATACATTTGGTTGGATTCAATCGGATAAGATATTCCCTTAACCGATAAAATACTTTTCTCAAGTCATCTAAATGGTCATCTTCGTTAATAGAACGAGCTATAATGTCGTCTACATAATCATGTAGTATGTCATGCATCATATCATGAAAGATATAAGTCATGGCTCGTTGATAGGTTGCACCTGCATTCTTCAAACCAAATGGCATCACTTTCCAACAAAAGGTCCCCCAAGGGGTAATAAAGGCTGTTTTAGCCTGATCTTCAGGAACTATCTTGATCTGATTATAACCAGAAAATCCATCCATTAAGGATATCATTCCACTCCTAGCAGTAAACTCAATGATCTGATCCATATTGGGAAGAGGAAAATCGTCTTTAGGGCATGCAGCATTAATATCTTTAAAGTCTGTGCAAACCCTAACTTTGGTAGCTTTTTTCTTAGTTACTGGAACTACATTCGAGATCCATTCAACATAATCAATGGCTTGTATAAAAATAACATTTAGGAGTTTTTCTAGCTCCCCTTTGACTAGTAAGGCCACTTTAGGATGCATTTTTCTAAGTTTTTGTTTAACAGCTTTAGCATCCGGATGGACTACTAGGTGATGCATAACTACGAAAGGGTCTAGACCTGGCATATCTTCATATGTCCAAGCAAAGACATCTTCATATTCTTTAAGAAATGCAATGTATTTATCCTGTTTTTCTTGACTCAATTCTGATCCAATGTTGATTATGTGAGGATTATCCTCGGTTCCAATGTTAGTTTTTATGACATTTTCTACTTCCATGTGTAGATATTTCTCAAAATTAGGTGGGGCGGGTGAGACGCCCAATTCCTGTAATTCTGCCAAGGTTAGCTTGGATAATTCGTCTTGAGGAGTCGTGGCCTCAAGCTGGGCTATACTAGGTATAAAGCCATCAAAATAAAATTCATTATGTAATAATTCCTCAATGGAGACATCATGGAAGATATCTCCCTCCAACTCATCGTCGGATTCAGCGATCATCTCAGGGTAAGCTATAGATAGCATATTACATGTGAATGGCTTATCCATTAAACGCAAAGCATCGCGTTCATCTAAATAATCTTGATAAGATATGAGATGGTCATCATCCTCAAATGGGAAGGGCTGACCTTTACTAGGAAATAGGCCCACACCACATCGGGTGGGCCACGGTTCTACCTCAAAAGGTTCTTTCATACCATTTTGGAAAGGTCCTAAACCTTTCCCTTTATATCCCAATTTAAGCATTATAGATTTGGCTTTAATATACTCATTAGTAAAATAACATCGAGCATATCCATCATAATGAGTCTTGATGTTTCTGGGTATTCTACCCCAGTCATATCCCTTATAAATAAAAGCACAACTCCCGACTTGGTAAATACTTCCCATACGCTGTGGGAGGCCCAAGGTACGAGGAGATGGTGGCAAATTATTTAAAATAAGTGAATCTTGCATAGAAGCATTCGTTTTCTTTGATATAAGAATTTTAGATAAATCGGGTAAGAGCTCGTCAGTAAGAGCATAAGAGGTAGAAGGAACATTTCCTACATCTTCTGATGCGGAAACTATGCCTTTGTTGGATGTAGATGTTGTAGAGATGTCGATGGATGGGTCTATTATAGGTATAGAAGTTATAGGAGTAGAACAAGAGGCATCGATTGTGGGATTAGGATGTTTCTGAGGTCCTAATGTGGTTTGTTTAGAGGATGGTTGAGCTGTATGTAGGGGTGGAACTGATGGAGAAGAAGTAGATGACGTTGTGGGTATGTGTTTCGCACGTTTAAATGGATAATGAGAATTAGGATGTGTGGATGACAAAGCAGGGCAAAATTGAACTCCAACAAGTTCTGCCAAAGCACACATATCAAAGGGTCTAGGATCACCATGAATGGTAACCAACTGATTCTTAAATTCGAATTTAACACATTGATGTAAAGTTGAGGGAACGGCTCGCATCGCGTTGATCCAAGGGCGACCCAAGAGTATATTGTACGATGCAGGGCAATGTTCAATAAACACGGTCGTATCCAAGGTTCTCGGACCAACCTGCAATGGGATGGTAATAACTCCACACGTTTCTTGTGTTTCGTCATTGAATGCTTTTATGATCATATCAGTTATTTTCATTTCCTCACTTCTAAACCCAAATATTTGGTAGAAGACAAAAGTGCAGATGTTTAAAGATGAAACATTATCAATCAAGACTCGTTTAACTGCTACATCTCCAATTAAGGCAGTAATATATAAGGGGTTATCCTTATGTAAACTATGTTGCGGTATGTCTCTATCCCGGAAGTCAATACAATCAACTTCACGAGTTATTATAGTATTGGCCATGGCTTCGGGTTGAATGTCTTGTGGTACCATCATCTGGTTTAATGTGAGCATTAATTCATCTCTATGTGTAGGAGAAGATCTTAAAAGGTCCAAAAGATAAATTCTAGCTGTAATATTTGATAGTTGCTCAGTAATATTATAAGGAGGTTTAGGTTGAACATTAGGTGCATGATTCCCTTTATTAGGAACCTTCAAAATGAATGGAGTTGATCCATCGTTTTGCATTTGATCTTGTTGAGAGTTTTGAGCCTGTTGTCTAGTAACAGCTCCGATGGTACCCACAATATTATTCTGAGGATGATGAATGGGTCTCGGTCTAGCATTTATGGCTTGCTCATTAGAAAGGAATTGGTGAGACGATGGTCTAGTAGTGACTCTTCTTGGAAATGGTTCTTTTGGAACCATATAACTTGTGATAGGGAGAATAGGATCAGATTCATCTTCAGAGCTATTCGATTGATTTGATGTGATTTCCATATCACTCTCAGTCTCATAATCTGTATCACTAAGATAAGATATTTGCATATTATATAGAGGCCTGGTTGTATAGATAAAATTGTGTCAAAGGCTTTCAAATAATGAATAGGTAAATGCCCACTAATAGTCCCTACATATCGGGTAGGAGGGGGAACATTATGATAATGTTTCAATTTGATTAGCCATTGCCTTGCCATGTTTTGGTAAAGGATGTTGAAATATGTCCAATGACTGATTGACATTCTGATTCTGGTTTTGGGGGATGTTATTTTGAGCATTATTAGGAGGATTTTGCTTAGGTTGAAAGGCTTGCACCTCCATCTCATTGTTATCAATTAAGTCCTGTATTTTATGTTTTAATCTTTTACAAGAGTTGGTAGTGTGTCCAGGTCCTCTATGGAAGTCACAATGTAAATCTGCTCTGTATTCCAGGTGTTCTTACTCTCTGTTTCCAGTAGGTATCCTCTTGGTTGTCAATGTCCTCAACCGCTTTACGCAAAGCATCATCCTCGTCTTTGAGCTGCTCTGTAATTGTTCCTTCCCTAAAATGTTTTTGAACCTCATCCCATCTGGCCACCAAAGGAGCTCTTTGGGCCTGGAAGTCTATCTTGTTAGCTCGCCTCCATTGTTTCAGTTGATATTTGACATAATGAAGTTGTTTGTGGACTCTAAACATTGCTGTCCCATAAGCTGGGCGACCTTCTTCCCACCACTGTGGAATTTTCTTTCGAAGTTCCTCTTTTTGTAACCAAAAGTTTTCAAATTTAAATGGTTTGCGATGCTGCCATTTCTTAATTCCCCCTTCCAACAAATTGGGAAAGTGATCTGAAACTGGACCCTCCAAAATCTGAAATTTTGTATTCCATTTTACAAATGCCTCCTCTGAAACCAAAAAACGGTCTAACTTTACCTTCCTGCGATGTGGCTCCCTCCTCTTATTAGTCCAAGTATAGTTGGTTCCAGGGCATTTAATATCCACCAAGTGTAAAGCCTAGACTTGGGCAATCATAAGACGATCCCCTGGGTCCAAAATTGGGGTTCCCCCTTCCCCGATCTCTAGAGGATAATTTAGCATTAAAATCCCCGACAATAATCCAGTTTAAATCTTCCCTTGAGACTCTCATGTTACGCACAACTTTCCATTGATGCATCTGACCATCTAGGTTTTGAGCCCCATAAAAATTTGTGATTAAAACATGTTCAGCTGTGACATTATTTCTAAAATGTGATGTGAGAACACCCCTCCAAGCTATATGTTCTATTGCAGTCCATTCTAGAGTGTTCCAAAGAGTAACTATCCCCCCGAGGCACCTTGGGCAGCCACTTCCATATGACCAGCACCCCTCCAAATTCTGTTAACTGTTTTACACATAAGATCTAACGACATTTTTGTCTCCTGGATAAGCAAAAAATCTGTTTTACTGAGTTTCCAAGAGTCTTCGAACAACGGATTGATGGGTTCTCATTGTTTAAACCCCTAACATTCCATGATTGTATAATCATTGGTTACCTTGAGAGCAGTAAAAATCTATTGGCCCCACCGATCCTCCAGTGATCAGTTTGTCTCCTTGAACTGCAAGCAATTCCTTATTTTATTTTCTACCCACTCCTTGAGAGTTGCTATTTTTTGATCTCTTCTCCACCTGAGTTATCCCTAAAGTTGGCCTTTCTTTGTTCTTTTCTGCTATTCCCATGCTGACATCCTTAATTATTGGCTGCTCTTGGTTATGCACTATCAATGCCCCCGCACTTCTCGATTGTGGTAACTCACTGAACTCAACTACCTGCTCTATGACGGGGGGAGATGAAAGAGGAGCTTGAACGTGGATGTTATTATTTTCATTATTCCCAGCCACTCCTTCCATGAATTGGTCTTCTTGGTCCATTAGTGTCTTAAATATCTCATACCTATTGGCGGGCTTGAGATGGGTTTGCTCTTTACCATCTTTTTTCTTTTGCCTTCTCCTTCTTTTGGGCTGTTCAAAACCATCTCTCTGTGCTTCTTTACCCTGAGAAATATTGGTTGGTTCTTTGTTTATTGCTGACTTACCCTCCTTAGGAAGATTTGACATTCCTAGATGAGCCTCCATTTTTGTGTTCATATTATTTGGGCAAGATCGGGCCAAATGCCCATATTTGTGGCAAACTCTGCATCTGAAGGGCAGAGCCTCATAATCCAGCTGTTGAATCCAAGATAGTCTTGCAAGTTCAAGTTCCACCTCTGCCGGTAGGGGTTGGCTAAGATCCATTTCCACACATACTCTTGCATAAACAGTTGTGTTTCCTTCTATTGTGTCTTTGGAGACACCCAAATGTCTTCCAAGGGAATTACTGATAATTTCCAAAACCTGCTCACTCCAAAACTCCATTGGAAGTGCATACAAACGGATCCAAACCGGGACAGCAATGGGTTCAATTCGAGGATCAAATCCCACTCTCCAGGGTTGAACAAATAATCCTGTCGGACCATGATTCCTCTTTTCTGATTCGAAAGCCCTATTTCTATCGACCAGTGAAAAAAAACTAACAATAAAATCCCCATTGCTAATAAACCATAAAGAGCACTCACCAAGAGGCTCCCAGTTTTTCCGGACCCAGGAATGCAAAAAATTCAGGGTAGGGCGAATACCCATGAATTTACAGATTAAATCGTGATTGGCTCTATATAAGACTGATTCTTCAACCATCCTTGGTTCAATGACAATCTTTGGCCTGGATTCCGACTGTGGCAAGCATCCATTAACTCGTTGGGATGTTGCTCTGTTTCCAGCAGCCGTAAAGAGCATTTTTAAAGCAGTTCTTTGTGCTTCGTCAGTCTTGGATGGAGATTTATCTTTTAACAAATCTGCATAAGAGTTGTTTCTCTCTATGAGAGGATCCGGAGGTGTCCCCATTGGCCCCCCTTGGGGCAACAATCTTGCCTTCAAATCCACAGTAACCAGAAATCTCTTCGGCTACCCAACTGATGCCCTAGTTTTTCCTTAGCTCCAGAAACCCTAGTTCATCCTTTCTTCCTTCCCGTGATTACCTCTGTATCCGGGTATAGTTGGATCAGGTTCCCGGATATTTGGTAATTGAATCAAACCTCGTTCTAATAATTGCGGTAGAATGGTTGATAAAGGTTGATTTAACCTAGTAAATTCTTGAGGAGGTTTATCGGGAGGTTTCAGTATAAACTTCTTCGTTGTCTTCGCAACATTAACAGTAGCAATATTTCTACTATCGGTGACTCCATCACCCACAACTTGTTTATTCTTATATTGATTTTTGGATGTTTTCTCATCGTCTTTCTTTTTAAGCTGACCTCTCCTAATGAGAGCATCTTCCACTCGTCTGGCTAAGTCTATAGCTTGATCGAAGGTGGTCAAGGTAGCAGTTGATAATTCGTAAGATAGTTGCTCTTGCAAATTATTAATAAAGATGTCCAACATTTCTCTATAAGGTAACACAAAGTGCAATTTTCCTATCAATTGTCTCCACCTAGCTAGGAAATCAGCAAAGCATTCATCTTTGTCTTGTTTTAAGTTGTACAAGTCTTTAATGGTCACATGCCTTTCGATGTAGGCACTAAATTGATGAACAAAAGACTCGGTTGTTTCTTCGAAATTCCTCAAAGAATTAGTGGGTAATTGATAATACCACTCTAATGCCATTCCTCCTAAACTTTTCGAGAACATTTTTAGCAATAATAAGTCATCATGTGATATATCATGACATGCTATCCTAAACATACGAAGATGCTCTATAGGATCTTCCGTTCCTTTATATATGGGCAGGACAGGCATAGGAAAATGTTTAGGATATGGGTCGTGCTACAACTATAGGATCTAGAGGTTGACTACACATCTCTCGATAATTGTACGAGGGATGGTAGGGATCTATCCGATCCATGCGGGAAACTAACTGTTTCACCATGGCTTCAAGATTACTAGTTTGTCCACCATATTGGTTCGATGGGACATAAGTATGGGATTTGTGAGTGTATGACGGTGTGACATAAGGATTAGACGCTATATTGCTATTATGCAAAGTGTTGGTAGGAAGAGCATTATGAAGGGGATTTGTAATAGTATTATGTTGTATCCCATATTGTTGGTAATTGGTGTTTGGTTTTGTTTTGGGCTTTTGTTGATTTGAAGTATGTTGATCAATAGCTTGGCGAAATAGAGCAGTAAATGATGGTTTCTTTTGTGCGGGAATAACCCTAGGCTTGCTAACAAGCACTTTAGATGGTTGGGTAACCTGTTGTTGTTGCATGTTATGGATTATAGCGGCCATATCCAAATTGGATGGTCCAGCCTTGATCACTCTCTTGATCAATAAAGGACAAGGGATTAGTGCGTGTGTGAAATACGTCTTCTAGAGTTGCTTGAGTGTCACTAATTCGATCCTTGTCCATATGGACTGCTCTATTAAGAACACCAATATTAGTATTAATGAACTTCCAAAATTGTTCCATGTTTTCAAAAGTGACGGCTCCTCTCGGAGACATTTTAGGGGATGAGGATCCTTCCTCTCTAACATTTTCTTCTTGTTCATTTCTTACAACAAGCTCTTCTTCTTGCTGGTCTAGGGTTTCTTCTTCCTGAACTTGGTATTCAGGAAGGATATCTGGGTTATTTGATGGTTTTCCTAACCAATCTTCTTCTTCTTTAGTCTGTTTTTCATTCCTAAGTCTAGGCATTGTGCTTAAACTTAGATTTCAACAAATATATATATATATATATATATATATATATATATATATATGTGATAGGTTTGAGAGGTATATATTTTAATTATATACCTACTATAATACTTAAAAGGGAAATGTTTTTGTTTTTTTTTTTTTGTTTTATAATATTATTATAAAGATAACAAATAGCATTCTAGTTGCAAAAATAATAACGATAGTAAAAAGAATGACTTAGTTATCTATAAATAGTTTATGGATATTATTAATAGGATCAAGTTCATTAGGAGTCATGAAATGCTCCTCTTCAAATTGGAAATGGTTTTTCAAAAATTTGACAAAGTGTGCTATGGTAATATGATCTACTTCATACTCGAACTTGTAAAGATAAAGTTCATGGCAATACTCTCGATACAACATAGCTCTAGGAACTCTATTCCATATTTTTCTATCCGTAAGAATGACTTCTTGATCCTCTATACGAGATAGAAACTTATGTACTACAACTGCGTTATCAAGGTATTCCTCAAAGGTGTACAACTCCGAAGACACAAGTGCTCTTTTATCCGCTAACCACCTATGGCAAGCTCTCTCGAAGTTCATGGTACAAAGTCACCTGATTGGGATCCAGGATTCTGTCTAGGACAAACCTCTTAATTTGCCTAAGTTCTGCAGATCTGGATTCAATGATACCCAATCTCCTATCAAGTTCGTCCCACAAAGGTTGGACCCTATTTATTTGAGGTACTCTAAGTACAAAAGTAATCTCTATGGCTGTTAATTGATTTTCAACATTTATGGTGACAGCTCGTCTTTTATTATAATCTACCATCTAAATATGACATGCGACTTTAATTGTTTGTCCAATGATTCTAGATGTTACTTAATAATAATTTTTTTTTTGGTTTTCAAAAGGCTTTTAGTTTCACGTCGGGTTCACCAAAATGTACTGACCCAATTTTTTCGTGCCCTTACCTTCAGGCTAAAGGATCCGTGCTCGGAAGGGGGATGCGAGAAGGATGGGACAATACCTCGGACTGAGAGTGATGATTACACAATGACACTGAGAGGGGGGGTGAATCAGTGTAGCTATTAATTTTTATATCTACAGCATTTAATATGAAATAAAGAGAACTTGACAACTGAAAAACAACTTGAACAAGAGAGCACACCACAACACTCAATATACCGAGGTTCACCAATTTGGCTACTTCTCAAAAATGACTGCTTGGACTCCAATCCAAATCCAGTCTTTGCAAAATCAATTTTACAAACACTTTACCAGCACCAACTGGAAGGAGCACCAACCCCTATAATTTTCTGCTGCAACATATGGAGCACCAACTCCTAGTACCAAGCACCAACTTGGACTGCAATTCTGATAAATTTAGAATGACATAAAAATGTCTTCACTTTATGCATGACCCTGACTGGTCTGCAATTAACCCAACTCTGCACACTCTCACGGCTCTGCTTATTTTTCTTTTGATTCTTTTCTAACTATCCTTTTACAGCAATTTCTCTCTAACAGCAGCAACATCTTCTCTGTATGATTATTCTTTTATAACCTTTCAATCTCGCATGCAATCGAATCACATACTCTGACTGTTCGAATCCATGCAATACGGCTGTTCGGTTCCATGCATTTCGATTGTTCGAAACCCTGCAATACGTCTTTTGGAAACCATGCAATACGGCAATTTTGTTTCATGCACTTCGACTGTTCAATTTCTTCGAATACGGCTTTTCGAATGCTTTTTCGAAACTCCATATGTGATTCTTCGAAAGCTTTTCGATTCTTCATGTTCGGCTTTTCTGTATGCTTCAAATACGTCTGTTAGAATGCCTGCAAATACGACCTTTCGAAAACCTTTCGATACTTTAAATTTGATTCTTCGAATACATGCAAACGGCTGTTCGAATGCATGACTGACACTTGTCAATCTGTAACTGCAGATCTGACATCAGTTACATTTTACGTAACTGGCTGCATGATTTTCCTGTCTGCTTTTTTGACACGTGTCACCTTGCATGCTCCTGCGGGTTTTACCTGCCAGACTGTTACCTGTCGCGATATCGCGACACTTTTAACTTATGCTGACGTCACCCTGAAGGTTGTCGCGAAATCGCGACCATTTTGGCCTTGAAAGCTTTTCCCCCGCTCATGTCGCGATATCGCGACACTTAGAACTTTTGCTGACGTCATCCTTAAGCATGTCGCGAAATCGCGACCGTTTTGGCTCTTGCAAGCTTTCCCTGCATCTTGTCGCGATATCGCGACACTTTGAACTTTTGTCGACGTCATCCTCAATGCTGTCGCGAAATCGCGACGCTTCCGGCTTCCAGCAGCTTTCCTTTCATCCTGTCGCGAAATCGCGACACTTTTCAACTTTGCTGACGTCATCATCAATGCTGTCGCGAAATCGCGACGCTTCCGGCTTCCAGCAGCTTTCCTTTCATCCTGTCGCGAAATCGCGACACTTTTCAACTTTGCTGACGTCATCATCCTGCTTGTCGCGAAATCGCGACACTTCCGGCTTCCGTACACTCTTCTTTGCCAGCAGCGAAAAAGGAACATGTCGCGAAATCGCGACACTTTGTTCTTCCGTACAACTCTCCTTGCCAACTCCAGCGAAAATGGAACATGTCGCGAAATCGCGACACTTTGCTCTTCAGTACAACTCTCCTTGCCAACTCCAGCGAAAATGGAACATGTCACGAAATCGTCCTTCTTGTCGTGAAATCGCGACGCTTTCAGCTCTTGCTGACGTCATCAATCTTCTTGTCGCGAAATTACGACGCTTCTGGCTTCCGTACGCTCTTTGCTCCATGCAGTAGCGAAATCGCTACAACTTTGTGCCTTGTGCTTTTGACTTGTTACATCTTTAATTTTTGCAACTTTGAATGGTAGCGAAATCGCTACACCTTAGTTTCCCTTTGTTTCAACATGTAGCGCCATCGCTACACCTTAGTTTCTCTTTGTTTCAACATGTAGCGAAATCGCTACACCTTAGTTTCTCTTTGTTTCAACACGTAGCGAAATCGCTACACCTTAGTTCCATTCATTTCAACATGTAGCGATATCGCTACACCTTTGTTTCCATTCATTTCAACATGTAGCGATATCGCTACACCTTTGTTTCCTTCTCTGCCAGCATGTCGCGAAATCGCGACAGTTTAGCTTTCACTTTCTCTCTCCTCTGCCATGTCGCGATATCGCGATAGTTTTGCTCGCATCTTCTCTCTCCTCGGACATGTCGCGAAATCGCGACAATTTGGCGTGCATTTTCTCTCTCCTGCTTTTTGTCGCGAAATCGCGACACATTTTCTCTCTCCTCAACGAAAACTCGACATGTTACGAAATCGCGACATTTCCGGTTGCGCCTTCTCTCTCCTCGACCATGTCGCGAAATCGTGACAGAAAACATGTCGCGATATCGCGACAGTTTTCTTCCTTGTCTCTTTTTGCCAGTTTCGAATCCGGGTCACTGCGTTTTCCTTGAAACTTTCTCGCACTTGATCTGACTGACCTCTGAACTGCATCAACTGCATCAATCTGACTGTGTTGACAACAATGACAATACTTTTGCAATTCTTTTGCTGCACCTTGCTCAACAGAGAGGCCCTTTGAAGGTTGCGCCTCTCGGGGGAGGGGTATAAGGGTGAATTTTCGACGGATGGTGGGGTTCACCAGGAAACTTTGAGTGGTAGTTTCCATGCCTAAGTTGAGAATGGGTTTGATGTGTTCATTTTATACTCAATCATTCATATTCCTAGGTTGGCCAAAATGAATCTAAGCTATTCTATATGAAAATGCCGATTTATATGAATACAGAAAGCATGAATATATCCTATATGTAAGGAATATGTTAAATGAGAAATAATGCACCTGATTCCGGATGTCTGATGAAGATTTTGAAGCTTGTAGGAGTCCAGATCGTCCCGAATATGACAGGATCGTCTGCAATTGTACAGAATCGTCCCAGATCACAGTCGATCGTCTGAAATCAGATAAGATCGTCGTCGATCTGACGAATTCGTCAGAAACCTGCAATCACAGAAACAGACACCAAAAACCGAAAATGCGATTGCAAGAATAATGCAGAATGATAAAAATGACAGTATAAATGCTTAACTGATAAATATAGATAGTAGATTAAAGGAAATGCATTGTTTTAATAACTTATTTTAACTTTATCATGCATTTATGTTAAATGAGGTGAACTCCAGGATGCAGTTGCAAAATAATCAAGCTAATGCATAATAAAATAAGGAGGGAAGATGAGAAATGCAAACTCAGGGCTCTGATTGCCCCCAATCTGAAATGCAGTCGAGATTGCCTCCAATCGTACAAAATCGTCACCGATCTACGACAGGATCGTCCGAAATCGTGTGGAATCGCTTGCGACGATTCGAGCTTCGTCCAGCTAAAGCACAGTGAAAACCTGCAATGAAAACTTAAAACTACGAGTGCAAAATATGGTAGATAGGACGTCTTAACACAGTAAAGCTAAATGGTAGGGAAAATCAACTAGGGAGAGAGTCAAGAGAAAATCCAGGCAGGGCAGGGGTGATAAACTGAGAAAATCCCAGTTTATATAGGATTAGGGGGAGGTTAGGAGGTTGGGGATCGTCCCAATTTGGGAGATCTCCAATGGAGGAATCTCCAACTACGCAGACACGCTTCTGCCCAAGTTGGAGAGGTCATTGAAACATAAGCTAATTATGAAAATTCGGTTTTGGGACGAAATCGTCTGGACATTCTGTTCCAGACGAATTCGTCCGATCTGGGACAATTTTGTTTAATCGGAACGGTCAAAACAACTCCTAAAAATGGCGCGAAAAATGGGGGGAGCGGTTAACGGGCGGTTTTCGGGGTTAAAATTCAAATTTTTATCTTTTTACTAAGGGTTTAACTGCGCCAATTTTAGGGTGCTACACGCACCCAACACTTAGAAAATTTAGGGCTTCAATGATGCCCAGGTGCGCACAAAACTGAGAGGACAACCCGACTTCACTGCGAAGTCGGGATTCGCTCAATACTTAGTCAAATTTTGGGCTCAGCTCTCTGCACGTCAGCTCCCCAAGTGCGCACAAAACTGAGAGTGCAACCCGACTTCGCTAAGAAGTCGGGTTGCGGCAACCCTAACACTTAGAAAATTTTAGGCCTTTGTATGAGCGCAGTCGGGCGGGGCCCGAAACTTGGTCAATTTTCTGGCCCAAAATTGAGC
>JAQPPZ010005405.1:0-35283 GCA_028583015.1 Wollemia nobilis | reverse complement strand
ATATATATATATATATATATATATATATATATATATATATATATATATATATATATATATATATATATATATATATATATATATATATATATATATATTTTTTTTTTTTAATTTCCTAAGATGAATATTAACACCACGATTGGTTAAATTATCCATATATATATGATGCCATTTCCAAAATATCATCATTGATGCACATCAAAAAAATTATTATTTTTTATAAAGACCCCTTGTCTAATTTTCTTTATAGTATTATTAATAATTTATAAACTCCCTTTAATTAAAATATATTTTTGTCCTTTTCCAATCACAAGTTTGATCCTTGTAAAAAGTTTTGTAACCTCCTCATTCTTATTATTTGAAGTTCTATATGATTATGAGTAACTAACAATAAGTTTACATTCATCATTTGAAAAAACACCATCTCCACTAGCTTTCCTTAAATTTTTGTGAGAAACACCATTAAAATTGTTTTTATAAACTCAAAATTATTGATATTTTGATTTTACCATAGATGAAAATAAATCCTTTGTGTTAACTTCATTTTCCAAAATGACAGCTTCCAAGTATATTCATATTTGTAATAAAGAGGTTAATACATTTTTTTTTTGTACTAGATACTTCTTATAACGAGCATTGTGGAGAGAGGTAATAATATGATTATGTAGTTGACATTAATGTTTTATATTTATTTTTGAAAATTATATTATTATTTTTAAAAAACAAATTTCAACAAATAATGATAAGACCAATCCTCCATTGAATCCACAATGCTTTAGTTTAGTAACAACTAGTCCAACATTTCATCAACTTCTTCAATATTGATGGAGGTACTCAATAAATTCTTATATTTTCAAAAAATCAACCCCAAATGGTATAAGAAATTTGACAATAAAGTAAATGGTTAGATGTCTCTAGATCCTTCTTACACAAGACACTTGAAAGGTCTATGATATACTCTTCTTTATAGACTCTAGCATGTAAGAATATTGCTTTGGACTGCTAACCATATGAATGTTGAGGACTTAGGGAGGGCTATGAGTGATCAAACATTCTTACAAGGGAAATATTTAAGCGTACAAAATTTTGATTGCTCTAAATCCTTATATCCCACTTGATCAAGTATCCACCTTCTTTTGATAGATTTTGAACCAATTCATTTTTTTTACATAAAAATAGGTAAATAGAACTCTTGAACCATTATTTAAAGCTCATTCATTATTTATTTGAGATCCCCTCCTTCAACTAGGTTGATAATAGAAATCTATAATCTATAGTTGTTATATTAATATAATTTTTGACCTTTGAACTTTTATGTAAAATATTATAAAGTACTAAGAAAATGATGAAGTTAAAAAATAAAATATTCTGCAATAAATTTTTTAATTATATATATTTAATTGTATAATTATTTAAATATTTTAATATTATATAAATTAAAAAAGCACAAAATATAATAATAATAAAATTAAAAAAAATTATTATAAAAAATAAAAGTTAAGATTATTCATTGAAAGAATTATTACAAATTTAATAAAAAAAATTTACGTTAATCTTATATTATAAATTTATGTTTAAATCTTCTTAAAAATTATATATATATATATATATATATATATATATATATATATATATATATATATATATATATATATATATATATATATATATATATCTTAACATTTTTTTATTTTTTTGTTTTATCTTAATACTACTAACTAATCAAAAATATCAAAATTATCAAAATTTGGAGTGGTATAGTTTAAAGTTTTCATATAAAAGACCCTAGTTCAAACTACAACACAATATGCGGCTATGAGGGATGTTCAGTGCTCACATTTTATCCCAAAAGTTGTGAATTCGACTTTCCTGGCCCTCATTCCCAAGAAGGACTCAGATTCTTCTTTTTGTGATTTCAGGCCAATTAGTTTATGTAATACCATATATAATAATTTTTCTAAGTACATTGCAAACATAATTAAACCACTTCTACCATTGTTGATTGAATCAATGCAGAGTGCCTTTGTCTTAAGAAGACAAATCTTGGATGGTGCTATAGTTATTCATGAATTGATGCACTTTATGTATAAAAGTGGAAGGGCGGGGTTTTTCTTAATTTAGATGTCAAAAAAGCTTATGATTGAGTTTCATGGACCTTCCTATTCAGTTTTTTGAGGAAGTTTGGTTTTTTGAGGATTGGATAAACCTTGTTAAGGCTTGTATTTCATGGGCCTGGTTTTTGGTTCTTGTCAATGGTTCTTCGGTAGGCTTCTTTCGCTCTTGTAATGGTCTAATATAGGGTAACCCTTAATATAATTTCCTTTTTATTCTCTTGTCGGAGGCTCTGGGAAGAATAATTTATAGGTATCACAATGAGTTAGGGATGCACCCGACGGTTCCTTGCAACCCGATATCACATCAACAATTTGTAGATGATACTCGCCTTTCATCTATGGCATCGGTATTCATTGCTAAGGAAGTGAAAGCTATATTGGAATGTTATGACAAGACAGTTGGTCAAAAAATAAGTTTTTTGAAGAGCAATCTCTTTTTCATTAACACACCTAAAGTACAACAGAGGAGGATTGCTGACATATTGAATTTTTGGATAGCCTCTCTTCGAAACAAAGGATATATATAAATATTTAAAATTTCCTAAGATGAAGATTAACACCACGATTGGTTACATTATCGATATAGATATGATGCCATTTCCAAAATATTATCTGCAATAATAGTAGATGCACATAAAAAAAATTATTATTTTTTATACAAACCCCTTATTTATTTTTCTTTATGGTATTATTAATAATTTATAAACTCCCTTTAATTAAAATATATTTTTATCCTTTTCCAATCATAATTTCGATCCTTGTAAAAAGTTTTGTAACCTCCTCATTCTTATTAGTTGAAGTTCCATATGATTATGAGTAAGTAACAATAAGTTTACATTCATAATTTGAAAAAGCATCATCTACATTAGCTTTCCTTAAATTTTTGTTAGAAACACCATTAAAATTCTTTTTATAAACTCAAAATTATTGATATTTCAATTTTACCATAGATGAAAATAGATCCTGTGTTAACTTCATTTTCGAAAATGACACTTCCAAGAATATTCATATTTGTAATAAAGAGGTTAATACATCTTTTTTTGCACTTTAGAATTCTTATAATGAGCATCGTGGATAGAGGTAATAATATGATTATGTAGTTGACATTGATTTTTTATATTTATTCTTGAAAATTCTATTATTATTTTCAAAAAATAAATTTCAACAAATAATGATAAGACCAATCCTCCATTGAATCCACAATGCTTTAGTTTAGTAACAACTAGTCCAACATTTCATCAACTTCTTCAATATTGATGGAGGTACTCAATAAATTCTTGTATTTTCAAAAAATCAACACCAAATGGTATAAGAAATTGGATAATAAAATAAATGGTTAGATGTCTCTAGATCCTTCTTACACAAGACACTTGAAAGGTCTATTTTATAGTCTTCTTTATAGACTCTAGCATGTAAGAATCTTGCTTTGGATTGCTAACCAAATGAATGTTGAGGTCTTAGGGAGGACTATGAGTGATCAAACATTCTTACAAGGGAAATATTTGAGCGTAAATTTTTTTTATTGCTCTAAATCCTTATATCCGACTTGATCAAGTATCCACCTTCTTTTGATAGATTTTGAACCAATTCATATTTTTTACATAAAAATAGGCAAATAGAACTCTTGAAGCATTCTTTAAAGCTCATTCATTATTTGTTTGAGATCCCCTCCTTCAACTAGGTTGATAATAGAAATCTATAATCTATAGTTGTTATATTAATATAATTTTTGACCTTTGAACTTTTATGTAAAATATTATAAAGGACTGAGAAAATGCTGAAGTTAAAAAATAAAATATTATGCAATAAATTTTTTAATTATATATATATATATATATATATATATATATATATTTAATTGTATAATTATTTAAATATTTAAATATTATATAAAATAAAGAAGCACAAAAAGATAATAATAAAAAATAAAAAATTATTACAAAAAATAAGTTAAGATTATTCATTGAAATAAATATTACAAATTTACTAAAAAAACAACTTAGGTTAATCTTATATTATAAATTTAGGTTTAAATCTTCTTAAATATATATATCTTAATCTTTTTTTATTTTTTGTTTTATATTAATACTACTAACTAATCAAAATCAAAATTTGGAGTGGTATAGTTTAAAGTTTTCATCTAAAATACCCTAGTTCAAACTACAACACAATATGTGGCTACGAGGGATGTTCAGTGCTCACATTTTATCCTAAAAGTTGTGAATTCGACTTTCTTGGCCCTCATTCTCAAGGACTCGGCTTCATATTTCAACGATTTCAGACCAATTAGTTTATGTAATACCATATATAAGACTTTTTATATGTCCATTGCAAACATACTTAAACCACCTCTATCATTTCTGACTGAATTAATGCAGAGTATCTTTGTCTCAGGAAGACAAATCTTGGATGGTTCTATAGTTATTCATGAATTGATGCACTCTATGTATAGAAGTGGGAGGGCGGAATTTCTTCTTAAGTTATATGTCAACAAAGCTTATGATAGTGTTTCATGGGCCTTCCTATTTAGTGTTTTGACGAATTTTGGTTTTTGTGAGGATTGGGTAAATCTTGTTAAGGCTTGTATTTCATTGACCTAGTTTTTGGTTCTTGTCAACGATTCTATGGTAGGCTTATTTCGCTCTTGTCATGGTCTAAGATAGGATAACCCTTTATATATTTTCATTTATATTCTCATTGTGGAGGCTCTGGGAAGAATAATTTATAGGTATCGCAACGAGTTAGGGATGCGCCTGATGGTTCCTTGCAATCCGATATCACATCATAAATTTGTAGATACCCTCCTTTCATGTGTGGCATCGGTGGTCATTGCTAAGGAAGTGAAAGCCATCTTGGACTGTTATGAGAAGGTAGTTGGTAAGCAAATAAGTTTTTTGAAGAGCAATCTCTTTTTTATTAACACCCCTAAAGTACGACAAAGGAGATTGCTGACATATTGAATTTTTGGATAGCCTCTCTTCCAACAAAGGATATATATATATATATATATATATATATATATATACACAATTTCTTAAGATGAATATTAACAACATGATTGGTTAAATTATCGATATAGATATGATGCCATTTCCAAAATATTATCTCCAATAATAGTAGATGAGCATAAAAAAAAGTTATTATTTTTTATAGAAACCCCTTGTCTATTTTTCTTTATGGTATTATTAAAATATATTTTTATCCTTTTCCAATCACAAGTTTGATCCTTGTAAAATTTTTTGTAACCTCCTCATTCTTGTTAGTTGAAGTCCCATATGATTATGAGTAAGTAACAATTATGAGTAAGTAACAATAATTTTACATTCATCATTTGAAAAAGCACCATCTCCACTAGATTTCCTTGAATTTTTGTTAAAAACACCATTAAAATTCTTTTCATAAATTCAAAATCATTGACATTTCAATTTTACCATAGATGAAAATAGATCCTTTCTGTTAACTTCATTTTCCAAAATGACACTTCCAAGTATATTAATATTTGTAATAAAGAGGTTAATACATATTTTTTTGCACTTGAGACTTCTTATAATGAGCATCGTGGAGAGAGGTAATAATATGATTTTGTACTTGACATTGATTTTTTATATTTATTTTTGAAAATTCTATTATTATTTTCAAAAAATAAATTTCAACAAATAATGATAAGACCAATCCTCCATTGAATCCACAATGCTTTAGTTTAGTAACAACTAGTCAAACATTTCATCAACTTCTTCAATATTGATGGAGGTACTCAATACATTCTTATATTTTCAAAAAATCAATCCCAAATTGTATAAGAAATTGGAAAATAAAGTAAATGATTAGATGTGTCTAGATCCTTCTTACACAAGACCTTTGAAAGGTCTATGATATAGTCTTCTTTGCAGAATCTAACATGTAAGAATCTTGCTTTGGACTGCTAACAAAAGGAATGTTGAGGTCTTAGGGAGGGCCATGAGTGACAAAAAATTCTTACAAGGGAAATATTTGAGAGTACAATTTTTTTTTCTCTAAATCCTTATATCCCACTTGATCAAGTATCCACATTTTTTTGATAGATTTTGAACCAATTATCTCTTTTAAATAAAAATGGGCAAATAGAACTCTTGAAGCATTCTTTAAAGCTCATTCATTATTTGTGTGAGATCCCCTCCTTCAACTAGGTTGATAATAGAAATCTATAATCTATAGTTATATTAATATAATTTTTGACCTTTGAACTTTTATGTAAAATATTATAAAGTACTAAGAAAATGTTGAAGTTAAAAAATAAAATATTATGCAATAAATTTTATAATTATATATATATATATATATATATATATATATATATATATATATATATATATATATATATATATATATATATATATATATATATATATATATATATATATATATATATATATATATATATATATATTTAATTGTATAATATATTTAAATATTTTAATATTATATAAATTAAAAAAGCACAAAAATATAATAATAAAAAAATTATTATTAAAAATAAGTTAAGATTATTCATTGAAAGAAATATTACAAATTTAATAAAAAAAAAACTTAGGTTAATATTATATTATAAATTTGGGTTTAAATATTCTTATATATATATATTAATATTTTTTTTATTTTTTTGTTTTATCTTAATACTACTAATTAATCAAAAATATCAAAATTATCAAAATTTGGAATGGTATAGTTTAAAGTTTTCATCTAAAAGACCCTAATTCAAACTACAACACAATATGTGGCTATATTTTTTTTTTTTTGTAAAAGAGGGTAAAAATTTATTAACTCAACAAAACATTCATGATACAAAGAAAAAGCAGAAGCTATTCAGACATATCAGCTCTCAATAAAGAAGAGAGAGATTGAGAGTAATCAGAAGAAATTTGAGACCAATTTTGAACATCCCACCCATCTTGAAACTTAGAAGCCCATTTAGCTAACAAATCCGCTACCCTATTCCACTCCCGAGGAATATGCACAAAAGAAATGAAGTCCAAGTGAGCAGAGATATTAAGAATTTTCCGAGCAACCCAACTCAACCGCCAACAACCATGAAGACTATCTCCAGAATTTAACAAATTTATAACAATCTGAGAATCAGATTCACAAACAATTCGACGCCAACCCAAAGCATACCCTTGCTCCAAAGCATATAAAATTGCGAGTGCTTCCATGAAGTTATTAGAATGATGTCCCTTAAAGCAAGAGAAAAAAAATTGGATAGTACCACTACTATCCCGCCCCACACCACCAATACCGACGATTACCGGATTACCCCGGGAAGATCCATCCGTATTAATTTTCAGCACTCCCGGAGGAGGCGGATTCCATTTTCCAGCCCTCCGCACCCGATTATTCTGACCCATCCGTCTGTAAGAGACATTAGGACCAGGACCATTAACCATCAAGCCTAATATTTCCATGATCTGACGTTCCGCATGGTCCACGGGAGAAATAATCTGACATTTTGCAAACACAGTTTCCTGGATCATTCGCAAAATCCTCTGCCAGACCTGGGAAGTAGTTAACTCCTTACCTTGGAAAATCCGACGGTTCCGTTCAAGCCAAATATGCCAAAAAATGCATGAAGGACCAATACTCCATCCAATATGTGGCTATATGAGGGATGTTCAGTGCTCACATTTTATCCCAAAAGTTGTGAATTCGACTTTCCTGGCCCTCATTCCCAAGAAGGACTCGGATTCTTCTTTAAGTGTTTTTAGGCCAATTAGTTTATGTAATATCATATATAAGATTTTTTCTAAGTCCATTGCAAACATACATAAACCACTTCTACCATTGCTGATTGAATCAATGCAGAGTATCTTTGTCTCTTGAATTTATGCACTCTATGTATAAAAGTGAGAGGGCGGGGTTTTTTCTTAAGTTAGATGTCAATAAAGCTTATGATCGTGTTTCTTGGGCCTTCTTGTTCAGTGTTTTGAGGAAGTTTCATTTTTGTGAGGATTGGATCAACCTTGTTAAGGCTTGTATTTCATCAGCCTGGTTTTTGGTTCTTGTCAATGGTTCTTCGGTAGGCTTCTTTCACTCTTGTCGTGGTCTAAGATAGGGTAACCCTTTATATCCTTTCCTTTTTATTCTGATGGCGAAGGTTTTGGGAAGAATAATTTCTAGGTATCACAACGAGTTGGGGATGCGCCTGATGGTTCCTTGCAACCCGATATCACATTAAAAATTTGTAGATGATACCCTCCTTTTATATGTGGCATCAATGGTCATTGCTAAGAACGTGAAAGCCATCTTGGACTATTATCAGAGGGCAATTGGTAAGCAAATAATTTTTTTGAAGAGCAATCTTTTTTCATTAACACCCCTAAAGTACGATAGAGGAGGATTGCTGACATACTGAATTTTTGGATAGCCTCTCTTCCAACAAAGGATATATATATATATATATATAATTTCGTAATATGAAGATTAACAACACGATTGGTTAAATTATCGACATATCTATGATGCCATTTCCAGAATATTATCTCCAATAATAGTAGATGGACATAAAAAAAATATATTATTTTTTATACAAACCCCTTATCTATTTTTTTTTTTTATGGTATTATTAATAATTTATAAACTCCCTTTAATTAAAATATATATTTATCCTTTTCCAATCACAAGTTTGATCCTTGTAAAAAGTTTTGTAACCTCCTCATTCTTGTTAGTTGAAGTTCCATATGATTATGAGTAAGTAACAATAAGTTTACATTCATCATTTGAAAAAGCACCATCTTCACTAGCTTTCCTTGAATTTTTGTTAGAAACAACATTAAAATTCTTTTTATAAACTCAAAATTATTGACATTGCGATTTTACCATAGATGAAAATAGATCCTTTGTGTTAACTTCATTATCCAAAATGACGCTTACAAGTATATTAATATTTGTAATAAATATGTTAATACATCTTTTTTTACACTTGAGACTTATTATAATAAGCATCGTGGAGAGAGGTAATAATATGATTTTGTACTTGACATTGATTTATTATATTTATTTTTGAAAATTCTATTATTATTTTCAAAAAATAAATTTCAACAAATAATGATAAGACCAATCCTCCATTGAATCAACAATGCTAATGGTATAAGAAATTAGACAATAAAGTAAATGGTTAGATGTCTCTAGATCCTTCTTACACAAGACACTTGAAAGGTCTATGATATACTCTTATTTGTAGACTCTAGCATGTAGGAATATTTCTTTGGACTGCAAACAAAATGAATGTTGAGGTCTTAGGGAGGGTCATGAGTGATCAAACATTCTTACAAGGGAAATCTTTGAGCGTACAAAATTTTGATTACTCTAAATCCTTATATCCCACTTGATCAAGTATCCACCTTATTTTGATAGATTTTGAACCAATTCATATTTTTTACATAAAAATAGGCAAATAGAACTCTTGAAGCATTCTTTAAAGCTCATTCATTATTTTTTTGAGATCCCCTCCTTCAACTAGGTTGATAATAGAAATCTATAATCTATAGTTGTTATATTAATATAATTTTTGACCTTTGAAATTTTATGTAAAATATTATAAAATACTAAGAAAAAGTTGAAGTTAAAAAATAAAATATTATGTAATAAATCTTTTAAATATATGTATATATATTAAAATGTATAATTATTTAAATATTTTAATATTATATAATTTAAAAAAGCAAAAAAATATAATAATAAAAAAATTATTTTTAAAAATAAGTTAAGATTATTCATTGAAATAAATATTACAAATTTAATTAAAAAAAAAATTAGGTTAATCTTATATTATAAATTTAGGTTTAAATATTCTTAAAATATTATATATATTTATATATATATATATATATATATATATATATATAATTTTTTTGTTTTATCTTAATACTACTAACTAATCAAAATTATCAAAATTTGGAGTGGTATAGTTTAATGTTTTCATCTAAAAGACCCTAGTTCAAACTACAACACAATATCATTATATGTAAAAATAAATTAAATATTTAAAGCACCTTTCATAATGAAGACTGGGTTGTTGTTGGTGATTTTAAATCCTCTCTATCCATATGAGAAAAGGGGTGGCAATCTAGTGGATGAGAGGAGTCTGCATGATTTCTTCAAATTTGTTAACTCTGTCGAGCTACAGGATTTGGATTTTAAAGAGATGAAATTCATGTGGAGTAATCGTCGCTCGATTGAAAGTTTGATTTTGAGCAGATTGGACAAAAATTTTGTCTCTTCTCATAGGCTTAATTTGTTTGGTGATGCATCTTTGTCTATGCTGCCCAAGATTGGTTCAGACCATAATCCTCTTTGGTTGGAAATCCCTGATTGTTTGTCATTCCTCCCTCGCCCTTTTATATTTGAAGTTATGTGGTACTCGCACACTGACCTTGAATCCCATTTAAGAGAATGGTGGTAGGAAGATATCAAGGGGGAGGGAATGTTTCGGTTGACTAATAAAATTAGAAGGCTCAAAAATTATCTTAAGTTGTGGAACAAATTTTTTTTTTGGAAATTTGTTTAGAGAAAAGGAAATACTGAAAGCACGACTAAAATATATTGAATCTGTGATGGAGGTTCATGGTTGCTCTAAGGATTTATTGATGGAAGAAAGATCCTTGCTAGCAGAATATCATAATAGGCAAGCACATGAAGAGTTGTTCTATAAATAGAAGTCTAAAGAGTTATTGCTTAAATAAAGGGATCACAATTTCTATTTCTTTGATACCTCCACTCTACAAAGAAGAGAATGTAACAAAATCAAATAAATAGTAAGAATAAGTGGTGGTGTCTCCTCTAATGTCACGAAGTTATGGGAGGAAGCGGTAGATGTTTTTATCAATTTACTCTATTCGGTTCCTATTTGTGACCTCCAAGCTGAAGGTGAAATGTTGGAATTGATCCCTTTGATGGTTTTTGCTGATTGGAACATAAGGCTATTGGACCCCTTCTTCAATGAAGAAATTTTTGAAGTAGTCAAGGGGATGAATCCCCTCAAGGCGTCGATACCGGATGGTTTTATCCCTATTTTTTTCTATAAATTTTGGCACATATGCGGGGCAGATGTATGTGTGGCTATGAGGGATTTTCAGTGCTCACATTTTATCCCAAAAGTTGTGAATTCGAATTTCCTGACCCTCATTCCCAAGAAGGACTCGACTTCTTATTTTAGTGATTTCAGGCCAATTAGTTTATGTAATACTGTATATAATATTTTTTCTAAGACCATTGCAAACATACTTAAACCACTTCTACGGTTGTTGATTGAATCAATGCAGAGTGCCTTTGTCTTAGGAAGATAAATCTTGGATGGTGCTATAGTTATTCATTAATTGATGCACTCTATGTATAAAAGTGGGAGGGCGGGGTTTTTTCTTAAGTTAGATGTCAACAAAGCTTATGATCGTGGCCTTCCTATTCAATATTTTGAGGAAGTTTTGTTTTTGTGAGGATTGGATAAACCTTGTTAAGGCTAGTTTTTAGTCGGCTTGGTTTTTGGTTCTTGTCAACGTGATGCAGGAGCATCCAGAAGCAAAGCTGGGAATCTTGCGTCACCCAAAATGTATTTTTTTTTTTCTTAAGTACTAAAATTGTCGCGATATCGTGATGCTTTTTGAAGAAGGGCACCAGCGGGCCAAACCGTCGCGATATCACAACGTATTTTTGAAAAGCACAGTCGGGATGCCAAACTGTCGCAAAATCATGACATTTCTAAAGACGTACGGTCGGGACGCCAAACTATCACAAAATCGTGACATTTCTAAAGCAGCGCAGTCGTGATGCCAAAATGTCACGAAATCATGACATTTCTAAAGACGCACGGTCGGGACGCCAAACTGTCGTGAAATCACGACATTTCTAAGGCAGCGCAGTCGGGACGCCAAACTATCGCGAAATCGTGACATTTCTGAAGACGCACGGTCGGGACGCCAAACTGTCACGAAATCATGACATTTTTGTTGCAACGTGGTCTGGACGCATAGTGGTCACGAAATCGCGACACTTTCGAAAGTAGGATTTGAAGGCACAGGGACATCTTTGACAAAAAGGTTCTAAGGCACAAGAATGGTCGCGAAATCATGACACCTTCAAAGGCAAGCTTAAAGGACGTCGAGAAATCGTGACACCTTCAAAGATAAAGTTTAAAAGACGTCGTGAAATCGCGACACTTCTGGGAGGCAAGACTTGGAAGCATAAAGACATTGCAACACCTTCAAAGACAGAGCTCAAAGATGTCGCAAAATCGTGACATATCCGGAGGTAAGGTTCCACAATGCAAAGATGTCACGAAATTGCGACACTTCCGATCCAAGGACGTACGGAATGAAAAGATGTCACGAAATCGTGACATATCCGAGGGCAAGGTTCCACAATGCAAAGATGTCATGAAATCGTGACATGTCGTGGTTTCGCAGCCCAAGGGAGGAAGGCGAGTAAGAAAAGCCTAGACATCACGATATCGCGATGTGTGGTAGAATCGCGGTCCCAAGGAGGAGAGAGAAGCATAACGTCAAAACGTCGTGATATCGCGACAGGACACTCACGACATTGACCAGCCGATGACTGCAGGGACCAGTGCAGAGGGACACGTGGTGTGAAGTTACAGGTGGCTCAAAAGTATGAAGCGGTTACAGGAAGCATGGCAACAGGACACGTGGCATCAACTACAAATGACCATGGTGCATTCTTATGAATGATTGACTTGGCAGTGGATCGACAGGCAGCTGCAAGGCATACCACCACTACAGGCTATGATGTTTTGATGCACCTAGCAGCATCATGCAGGTGGGACAGAGCATTCGTGTGGGCGGTATGGGGAGTCTCGCATTCAAGTAATGATGGTCCAAAGAGAGTCGGGCCTGGGGATGAAAAGGACCCGCACTTTGCGTAATGAAAGGAAGGAGGTGGCGACCGAGGAGAAAAGGCGCATGCATTGTATTGAAAAGAAAAAAAGACCTTTTGGTGAGGGGGATTTATTTTTACTGGTTTTTGCATAGCTGTGGAGAAAAGGAGAGACCTCTGTTTTAATGAGACTGGCTGAAATTTCGTCTATGCATGGTTTATTGTGCATTCTTGCTGTGTGTTGTGTGCAGGTCCTATACCAAGTGGTATCAGAGCAGGTTGGTTCTGAGAGTGCAAACCGATCGCCGAACAAAGAGGCAGTTTACGCCAGGACCGTGGTTGTGGGGTTGTGAAGAAGAAGCAATATGCCTCCGCGAAGAGACCATGGTGGTATAAGGCACAGACGAGCAAGAAGGGAAGAGGTCGATTTGATAGCCCTGCAGAGGCAAGTTGAGGCTCTACAAGAGGAAATTAGAAGAGGAGTCGAGCCAAGAATGGAAGAACCCAGCGAAGATGAAGTGTGGGAAGAAGAAGTTCCATCTGAGGATGAAGAGGCTTTGGAGCCAGAAGAGGCTAGGCTGTACAGGGCTATCTCCCAGATTGGGAAGAAACTGAAATTTGACGTCTCGACTTACTCTGGAAACCTCAACCCTGAGGAATTAATAGACTGGATCAACGACATGGAGGAGTACTTCGAATACGAAGAGATCGCAGATCCAAATCAGATCAAACTCACAAAAACCAAGCTGAAGGGGCATGCTAGAATCTGGTAGAAAGGAGTGCAGTTAGAAAGAAACAGGAGGGGAAATGAAAGGATCACCAGATGGGATAGGATGGTAGAGAAACTAAAGAGGCAGTTCATCCCTGCAGATTATGAGCTAGATTTATTGAAGAAAATGCAGAGTCTTCGACAGGCTAGTAAGTCTGTCAAGGAATATACAGAGGAGTTCTACCAGATTTCAATCAGAATCGGCCATCGGAGGCAAACAAAGAGAAAGTCGCACGTTACATAAATGGATTGCGAACCAGCATTCAAGAAGAGTTGGGGCTGGTTAGAATGAGCACAGTGGAGGATGCATATCAGTTTGCATTAAAAGTGGAAGAGAAACTAAATAGAAGGTTTGATGGTAAGCGAGAGAGGGAAGGATAGGGGTGGAAGAGGCAGTGGAAGAGGCAGTGGTGGAAGATACAAAGATTTTGGAAAAGCTGCGGAAGCTAGTAGCAGCCAGAAACAGAAAGAGGTGAGAGAAGAGGATGACTGATGCCCACGCAATTAGAGCAACAACTACCCAAGAGGAAGAGGTAGGTTTGGGCGAGGGTTTGGAAGAGGTGTTTTTAGAGGAGCCTACTTCAACTGCGAGGAAGAAGGACACAGGGCATACAACTACCCACAACATCAAGAGAGGCCAAATCGAAGACCTGAGGGTCAGGCCCGAGCTACTGTAGCAGACGAAGGTGTAGAGTCTGAGCATTCAGAGGAAGTAAAAATAGGGGAAACCATGATTATCAGAAGAGTCTTGCTGAATGAAGAAGAAAATGCAGACCAAAGGAACAGCCTATTTCGAACAAGATGCAAGTGCGCAGGCAAAGTCTGTAATATCATCATTGATAATGGAAGCACTGATAATTTGGTTTTTGAGGAGATGGTTTCCAAGCTGCGGTTGGAAAGGAGAAAACACCCGCACCCTTATCAGATTACATGGCTACAAAAGGACCATCGGGCACTAGCAAGCAAGCAATGTCTGGTGAAGTTCAATATTGGAACTTACCAAGATGAGGTTTTATGTGACATCTTACCTATGGATGCATGTCACTTGCTGCTTGGGAGACCTTGGCAGTTTGATCGAAGTGTTGTTCATGATGGTCGAGCCAACACATATTCTCTATCAAAGAATGGAGTTCGCCATAAGTTAAAACCCCTGAAAGAGGCGGATGAGAAAGTATGCAGCAGTGCACGAGTCTGTCTGGTTGATGGCAGAAGATTCTTGGAAGGCTTGAAGCCGGATCATGTGTGTTATGCTATAATCCCTAGAGTTAGGGAATAAAGATGCAAGGAGATTCCAATGGAAGTCATGGGACTGTTAGAAGAATTCCCTGATATCATTTCTGATAATGTTCCTAAAGGTTTACCACCTGTTAGGAGGATCAGTCATCACATCGACTTGGTGCCTGGATCGAGCTTGCCAAACAAGGCTACACATCGAATGACACCGGTGGAAACTAAAGAATTAAATCGGCAAGTTCAAGATCTGTTGAAGAAAGGCCTGATAAGGGAGAGTCTTAGTCCTTGTGTTGTACCAGTAGTAGTAGCACCCAAGAAGGATGGAGAATGAAGGATGTGCACTGACTCTCGGGCAATCAACAAGATCACCATTAAATATAGGTTTCCTCTGTCGAGAATGGATGATATCATGGACTGCTTGAGTGGAGCTGAGTACTTCACAAAAATTGATTTGAAAAGTGGATACCATCAAATCCGCATTAGAGAATGGGATGAATGGAAGACAACTTTCAATACCAGAGAAGGGCTGTATGAGTGGTTGGTTATGCCATTTGGATTAACCAATGCACCTAGTACCTTTATGAGGTTAATGAAAGAAGTTCTGAAGGAATTTTTGGGCAAATTTATTATTGTTTACTTGGATGATATACTGATTTTTAGCAGAACCTTAGAGGAGCACCTGATGCACATCAGGAAGGTTCTTGAGAAACCGCGGGAGGAGCAGTTATTGATCAATCTGAAGAAGTGCAACTTTGTGAAGGAGCTGGTATACCTGGGATTTGTCATATCAGCAAATGGTCTCAAGATGGACCCCGAAAAGGTGAAGGCTATCCTCGAATGGCCTGTACCAAGGAGTGTGACCGAGGTTAGATCATTTCATGGTCTGGCCAGTTTCTACAAAAAAATTATTAGAAACTTCAGCAGTATTTGTGCATCTCTTACTGAGACAATGAAGGGAAACAATAAGGAATTCCAATGGACAGTTGGAGCCAATAAAAGCTTTGCTATGCTGAAGAAAAAGGTCACTGAGCAACCCATTTTAGCACTTCCATATTTCAATAAGGTGTTTCAGGTATACTGCGATGCGAGTGGCAGTGCGATAGGAGCCGTCTTGAGCCAAGAAGGTAGGCCTGTAGCTTATTTCAGCAAGAAGCTCAATGATGCCAAGAGAAAATATTTGGTATATGATCAAGAGTTTTACGCCATAGTTCAAGCACTCAAGAAATGGAGGCACTATCTGTTGTCGAAAGAGTTTGTTCTCTATACCGACCATCAAGCGCTGTAGTTTATTAACAGTCAGGGAAAATTGAATCAAAGACACCTAAAATGGGTAGAATTCCTGCAGAGCTATACCTTTGTGCTGAAGCATCGAAGTGGAAGATCCAATAGGGTGGCAGATGCATTGAGTAGGAGGCAATGTCTGATGACAAAAATGAGAGTGGAGGTTGTAGGGTTTGTTGAGCTCAAGAACTTATACCTGCGAGACCCGATTTCATAGAAGCTTGGAAAGCTCGCTGCTGCGCTGTTGCATTGGACAAGACTAGATGGTTAGATTACCTGATTCAAGATGAAATGTTGTTTAAGGGGAATCAATTGTGCATTTCGAGGAGCTCAATGAGAGAGAACCTCATTAAAGAAAAGCACAGTGGGGGTTTAGCTGGACACTTTGGCCGTGACAAGACCATCTCATTGGTTAGTGAAAACTATTACTGGCCACAATTACAGCAGGATGTGGCAAAGTTTGTGCAGAGTTGCGGGATTTGCTCGATGGCAAAGGGCGTGAGGCAGACCTACTTGGTTTGTATCAACCACTACCTATACCTGAGCGGTCGTGGGAAGATATTAGTATGGATTTTGTGCTCGGTTTACCCAGGACGCAGAGGGGGCACGATTCCATATTTGTGGTAGTGGACAAATTTTCAAAAATGGCACATTTTATCCCATTCCAGAAGACTAGCGATGCGGTCCATGTAGCTGGTATGTTCTTTAAGGAAGTGGTATGCCTTCATGGGCTACCAAGAAGCATTGTGTTGGACAGGGATACCAAGTTTGTAGGTTATTTTTGGAAGACCCTGTGGAAGAAGCTGAGGACAGAGTTAAAGTTCAGTTCTGCTTGCCACCCGCAAACAAATGGCCAAACAGAGGTGGTTAATCGGAGTTTGGGCAACCTACTATGATGCTTGGTAGGGGACAAGCCCAAGGGATGGGATCTAATTCTACCGCAAGCTAAGTTTGCGTATAACAACTCGGTCAATCGGAGTACCAACAAGTCACCATTCCAGATTATCTATGGGAGCAGCCCACGAAATGCTTCAGAGTTAAGAAGGCTGGAGACAAGGGAGAAATGCAGTGCTGAGGCAGAAGACTTTGCCGAACACTTGAAAGGAGTGCATGAGGAAGTGACAAGACACATTGCCAAGATGAATGCTCAATATAAGGAGATGGTGGATCAAAAACGTAGAGCTAAGGAGTTCCAAGTAGGAGATTTTGTCATGGTCCATCTGCGGAAGGAATGGTTCCCTGCCAAGACATACAACAAACTCAAAATGAAGAAATTTGGGCCATGCAAAATCATTGGCAAACGGGATTCGGGTAATGCCTATGAGGTGGAGTTACCAAGTGAACTTAACATCTCCCCCATGTTTAACATCTCATATTTGGTTGAGTATCATGAAGGAGAAAGCAGTGAGATACCCAATCCAGAGTTATGGAGCATTCCAGCAGCCATCCCAGTTGTGGATGAGATAGAAGAAGTTCTGGATATGCGTGAGGGCCGGAGTACTCGAAACATGAGTTATTCTGAGTATTTAATCAAATGGAAGGGCCGACCCATAGAAGATGCGACTTGGCTATCCAAGGTGGAGGTTGATCGTTTGGGTCTACCTCAGTCAAATCATAAGTGAGGTCACTTCTCAAACCCACCCCGGGTGTCTGATGCAGGAGCATCCGGAGGCAAAGCTGGCAATCTTGCATCACCCAAAATGTATTTTTTTTCTTAAGTACTAAAACTGTCGCGATATCGCGACGCTTTTTTGAATAAGGGCACCAACGGGCCAAACCGTCGCGATATCGTGACGTATTTTTGAAAAGCACAGTCGGGACGCCAAACTGTCATGAAATCATGACATTTCTAAAGATGCATAGTCGAGACGCCAAACTGTCGTGAAATCACAACATTTCTAAAGCAGCGTAGTTGAGACGCCAAACTATCACAAAATCGTGAAATTTCTGAAGACGTATGGTCGGGACGCCAAAATGTCGCAAAATCGTGACATTTCTAAGGCAGCACAGTCGGGACGCCAAACTGTCGTGAAATCGTGACATTTCTGAAGACGCACGATCGAGATGCCAAACTGTCATGAAATCACGACATTTCTATTGCAACGTGGTCTGGACGCATAGTGGTCGCAAAATCGTGACACTTTCGGAAGCAGGATTTGAAGGCACAGGGACATCTTTGACAAAAAGGTTCTAAGGCACAAGAATTGTCACGAAATCACGACACCTTCAAAGGCAAGCTTAAAGGACGTCGCGAAATCGTGACACCTTCAAAGATAAAGTTTAAAAGACGTCGCGAAATCGTGACACTTTTGGGAGGCAAGACTTGGAAGCATAAAGACATTGCAACACCTTCGAATACTGAGCTCAAAGATGTCACGAAATCGTGACATATCCGAAGGTAAGGTTCCACAATGCAAAGATGTCGCAAAATCACGACACTTTCGATCCAAGGACGTACGGAATGAAAAGATGTCACAAAATCGTGACATATCCGGGGGCAAGGTTCCACACTGCAAAGATGTCACAAAATCGTGACATGTCGCGGTTTCACGGCCCAAGGGAGGAAGGCGAGTAAGAAAGGCCTAGACATCACGATATCGCGACGTGTGGCGAAATCACGGTCCCAATGAGGAGAGAGAAGCCTAACGTCAAAACGTCGCGATATCGTGAAAAGACACTCATGACATTGACCAGCTGGTGACTACAGGGACCAGTGCAGAGGGACACGTGGCGTGAAGTTACAGGTGGATCGAAAGTATGAAGCGGTTATAGGAAGCATGGCAACAGGACACGTGGCATCAACTGCAAACGACCATGGCACATTCTTATGAATGATTGACTTGACAGTGGATCGATAGGTGACTGCAGGGCATACCACCACTATAGGCTATGATGTTTTGATGCACCTAGCAGCATCATACAAGCGGGACAGAGCATTCGTGCGGGCGGTATGGGGAGTCTCGCATTCAAGTAATGATGGTCCAAAGAGAGTCGGGCCTGGGGATGAAAAGGACCCGCACTTTGCGTAATGAAAGGAATGAGGTGGCGGCCGAGGAGAAAAGGCACATGCATTGTATTGAAAAAAAAAAAAAAGACCTTTTGGTGAGGGGGATTTATTTTTACTGGTTTTTGCATAGCTGTGGAGAAAAGGAGAGACCTCTGTTTTAATGAGACTGGCTGAAATTTCGTCTGTGCATGGTTAATTGTGCATTCTTGCTGTGTGTTGTGTGCAGGTCCTATACCACAATGGTTCTCTTGTAGGCTTCTTTCGCTCTTGTCGTGGTCTAAGCCAGGGTAACCGTTTATGTCATTTCCTTTTTATTCTCATGGCGGAGGCTCTGGGAAGAATAATTTCTAGGCATTGCAATCAGTTGGGGATGTGCCTGACGGTTCCTTGCAACTCGATATCACATAAGAAATTTGTAGATGATACCCTCCTTTCATGTGTGGCATCAGTGGTCATTGCTAAGGAAGTGAAAGCCATATTGGACTATTATGAGAAGGTAGTTGGTCAACAAATAAGTTTTTTGAAGAGCAATCTATTTTTCATTAACACCCCTAAAGTACGATAGAGAAGGTGATAAAGGTGATAATGGATTTGTTCACGTTGGATTCTTCATATGACATTGTTTGGAGTTTTCATGCTATGTTTCTCAATCATATTTCTCGGTAGAGGAGGATGAATATCCCTTTATTATTTTTTAATTAGATGCATAAATCTATGCTGGATGTACAAGGGGGAGGGGTTAGGACCCCCTACACCAAGGCTTGGCTCTATTGGTGTTTGAATGTACTACTTTGGATAATGGGGTTGTGGTGGATGAAATTCTAAAAACCTTGAGCTCTCTTCCTGTTATTGTGCCTTGTGATCCCTTTTGGGTCTCAATTAGTTCAAGTTTGAATTTTGATGATGTGTACTCCCTCTCCTTGGGATTGGGTTCAAAAAATTTGCCTCGTAAAGGGTTTGATTATGCAAAAGGGGTGTGGGGATCAGTGGTAAAATATTCTTCCATTGAGGTTGTAATGAACCCTTTGGTGTCTCCTATCGCTTCTCCAATTGTGGAGAGTCTTTTTGTGGGTGTTTTTATGGAAAGTTGTGGTACTCATAAATCTAATAGGCTGATTGATAAGAAGAGAGAGTTGGTGGGATATTTCCCCCTTTATAAGAGGGACGATGAGGATGATGAGGTGCAAGTTCTTCCTATACCATCCAAAAAAGATAATTTAGTGACTGATGTTTACTCTCCGGGTAAAACTACAATAAAGAAAAGTGCTATCCTCCATAGTATTCACCTGATAGAAATCAAGAAACGTGTAGTTTGGATTTCTATTCAAATGGCTTTGGATTATACTGAGGAGATTGCCCATATGTCTAGAGAATTTTTTCATGAATATTATTCTTTGATTTAGAATCATATCGATTCTCTCACTGGTCAATTCGTCTGCCTTTTATTAGGTTAGTGGGCTCCTTATTTTGTTTGTTTGTAGTGTTTGTTCTATTTTATTCTATCTGAGTTATTGTGTGCTATGTAAAAGGTTATGGGATCCCTTTCAAAACCCTATTTTAATATTACCAAAATAATAATAATAAATTAAATATTTAAATAATTTTTAAAATAAAATACACATTACTCATTGAATATATATTCAATTGTAAATGTGCTATCACTATAATAAAATGAAATAAAAAAAACAAGTGAAATATTGTATATGTTCACTTGGCACTCACATAAATCACTTGTATAATAAAATTAAATAAATAAATAATTAAAAAGAATAAAAGAAGACCATTTTATATATAAATAGGTTTTGAATGCATTTAGTATATAGAGAGGTTTTAAATAAATAAATACTTAAAAATAATAAATCATTTTATGTATTGTATATAAAAAAGCACATTTAGTCAACCATTTGCCCAATACAAGAACTACTAGTTTTTTCTATTATTACAGGTTCTTTTTTCTTTTTTAATACCTAGCTTAACAGGTTTCCTTAGGTTTATTCTTCTAGGGAAAATATAATTAAGTTTTGCTCATTCCATATACATAAAACCACAAACGAAGCACAATTATTGGGTTATCCAACCATCATCGATACACAACCATAATTCTCCAATAAAAAACTATGATTCCCCAATAAACAATTATGATTCCCAAATAAACACTATGCTTCTAGGTCCACAAAGAGAGTTGTACATAAAATTACTCTTTAACTTATCTAAAGTAAACATTATAACTAATAAGAGTATAACACAGATTTATTACCAACCGATAGAACTGTACCTAAAGAATATTATGCACATGGATGAAAAGCACATTTATATCATTAAATACCAATGAAAGACAATAGGTATTCATAAATTTTACTTCGTATTGGTCAACACTTAAAATCAAATGCAAAGATATTTTGATAATGACATAAAGCATGCAATTCATATTATTTTCAATGCATTTTGTCTTACAGATGATGCCAATACAATAATGAACCCACTTACTATTGCATCATAGGAAAATAACAGTTGTATAAATTACATAAAACATCATACATAGTTTTCTTTTCCTATAATTGAATTTTATATACTTTGCTACAAGTTTGGGCTCCATTCAGCTTTAGGTTCTATACAGGATAGATACACATGTAAAATTTTGGACATGACAACTAGGTTATTCTAAAGACCTCTCTTAGTGATATTCCATCCAATAAAACGTATACATAAGGAAACTTCCAATTCAATTATTCATTCATACACCATTTATGGCTATCCTTTGCTCAAATAATATTCTTTTGCCTTCAAATTCATGGCTCATGGATGTAGATGATGTCATACGGATAAAATACAACTCATTATTATGATATGCACACTATAGTATATTCTAAAATTACTTAAAAGAAAACCAGATTGCTTCATTTTAATACAAATTCATTGATGCAAGAAAAATTGAGTGTAATTATATTTCTATCATGCATTTCATTTTGTCTTAAAATATCAGGTTGTTTCAGGTACCGTTTTAGTATGAACAGAGATATAATTTATCAAGACTTCATTGCATAACACTAAAAAATGAATAGATTTCATGCAATGATAACAAACACCACTTCATAACAAATATAACCTTACATACATAAAACTCATTTGCAAGAGCTCTGTTACCCCTATTGCTATCCTCATTTTTTCTTTGAGGTATAGTATCCTTAGTCTTTTCCTGACTTGATAGCCTTTGATTTTTTCTTATAGGATACCCTTTGTCATCCCTCATTTTTATTTTGATCTCCTCCTTTAGGCTTATTGCTCATGTTCTTTGTCCCACTTCAAAAACCCAGTGCTCTTCCACTTTCTTAGCACATCCTTTTCTTTTTTAGATAGCTTTTTATAATTAAGTGTACCTTTCTGATCTCTTTATTTGCTTCCTCTTGATCTATAGGGTTATGCATATTCACCATAGTCCTAATATTGGATGCAATCCCAATATAAACTTTTGGATATTTATGCAATCTATTCATTTTTTGCTATCATAACTCTAATTGAATGCATAGCTAATAAAAATATTGTCAATTTATCATAACACACCATTTTCTATTATCTCTTTTATCATGTATGCATTTTTCATAGTGGGGTAATTCAACATGAACTTCTCATGAAAAATTATACAAGTAGATAACAATAGTGAGACAACATATTTCTCAATGGTGAAATAACTTTTTGGTCCTTCCAATTATGCTTAAATCCCAAAAACCAAATACGATCACTAGGTAGAATAGAATTATAGATATTGCTCTTCCAACATGAAAAACAAAAACAAGATGAAATAGACCCCCCTTCAACATGCAAATCTAGTTACCACTCTTTTCCTTCCCAAATGACTTCCCCCATATATGCTTCTTCCATCATGGAAAAGGAGATTTTTCAAGTAATTCATTACGAAAGTTAAACACAATATCCCCCAATACAATATTCTCATGATCCTCTATATCTGTCTATGCAATATGATAGGAAAATAATTTAATTATATTTATATTTATTTTATTTTATTCTATTTTTTTATTTATTTATTATTATTATTTTAATAATAACTTTCATTCTATTTTGTAAATTTTAACAAACATAGAATAATTCGAGTTTAAAAAAATGGCTCCCATGCCTTGGGCATCTTCATCACCAACAAAGGATACATATACATACATATGCATTATTTTCATTAACGATAAACATATATTCAAAACAAGACCCACATAATAATGCAATTCATACATGATGCACCTACAGGATATGCAATGTGTGAGCTTCCATGTACTCACGAGCCAATCATCATTTCCCACTTACCTTTTTCTATCAACCTTCAATGGAATGTACTTGGTTTTTCATGCACAATGACCATCAATAGTACCACATTCTATAGAAAAATGGAAGTATATTCGATCAATTCATTTACTATTAATGGTCATGCGAGGATCATCGTTACAAAGAACAAATTAGCAATATGAGTAGCATTATTAATTTTTGTAGAAGGTTTGAAATGTGCCATTTTCAAAATTCCATGTACTATAAAAAAACTGAATCATTTATCTTTTGTGTTTGAGGTAATCCAAGGATAAATTTCATATCTATGTCCTCCCACAATATTTTTGGTATCAAAAATGATTGATATAACTTAGTGTTATAGCTCTTTTCTTTTTCATGTTGATGTACTTGATAACTCTACACAAATATTTACACATCTACACTTATTCCTAGCCAATACTAAATTTCACAAAGTTATCTGTAAGTTTAATCTATTCCAAAATGTCTAGCTAGTTTTCCATTATGTTTTTCTCTTATCTCTCATTGAAATCCATGGCATGAATAACTACTATCCCTTGAATAATAATCCTTATTGGATAAAATAATCTAGCTATGGTGTCCTATATCCTGTAGTAGGGTCATTGCAAGCTACCCAAGATTTCTTGAAGTCCAAATCATCAATACAAAGCTCTTTCATAACATCAAAACTTGTCATTTCAATCTTCATTGTATCCATCAATAAAATTTCTTTTGCTCAAGGTATCAACTATCATATTTGAACTTCCACTTTTATGCTTAAAAAAAAATGAGTAAATTTGAAGATACTCTATCCATTTCATATGTCTTTGATTCAACTTGCCTTGATTGTTTATGAATTGTAAAGCATGACGATTTGTGTACAACACAAATTATTTTAGTAATAGATAATATCTCTAGTTTTTGAGTTCTTGCATGATGGTATAGAAATCCAAATCATAAATTGAATAATTCTTCTTGGCTTTATTTAGCTTCATGTTGAAATAGGTAATAAAAATCTCTTCTTGGCTCAAAACTCCTCCAATGGTTATCCTGCTAGCATCATAATCTACTTGGAAAACCTTGTTAAAGTATGACAATGCTAGAACTGGATAGTACTCTGTGACTTTATTTTTCAATATATGAAAGAGTATTTTTATTGCACTCATCCATTTAAACTCATGCTTACATTCCTTCATTGTTTATATGATTTGAGCACAAATTTCACTAAAATTTCTGATAAACTTTCTATAAAAAACTTGAAAAATCATGGAAATTTTTTACTTCAAACATACTCCTTGGTGATGGCCTCTCCATAATAACCTTCATATTTGCTCAATCCATCTATAAACCATCCTTGGATATGAAAAAAACAAAATATACCAATTTTATCTTTATAAAACTACATTTTTTCAAATTGACTAGCAATTGTTCCTCCTTCAACATTTGCAAAACTAATCTCATATACATTAGCTATTCTTCCTTAATCTTGCTAAAAAAAAAAATATCATCCAAGTAAACCACCACAAACTTACCAAGAAAAGATTTCAAGATTTCGTTCATCAATCTCATAAAAGTGCTATCTGCATTTGTCAACCCACATGGCATGACCAGTTAGTCATATACGTCTTCTTTGGTTTTATACATAGTATTCCACTCAAATTTGATGATAACCATTGTTCAAATCAATATTTGTGAAGTGATCTTCTCCACGCAAACAATCCTAACATTAGAAAAAAATAATTTTAACATTACATTAAAAGTGGAGATTTCATTATACTAATATAGACAAGTACTAATATTAATGATCCAGTTTTCACATTTATTTCTATAAACATTACACTAATATTAATGATTTTTTTTTAAAGAAAAAATCCCCTTGCGGGGCCGCCTTGGTCTAAGATACCATGAACAAGGGGTTCTACACTGTCAAAGTGACCCGGGGGTTGCACCCAACCCGGCCAGCACCAACATTATCAATTGGATTTTGGGTACCCAATTTAACTTTTTGGTAGGATGGAGATTCGAACCTGGGACCTCCCTTGGAGGATTGCCCTCTCCTCTCCAACTCACCTACAACACCTGGGTCTAATATTAATGATTTAATTTTCATATAATTTTTTAAAAATAATATTAATAATAATTTATAAATTTTCTTTGATTCAAGTGTTTCTACCATTTTTTAGCCTATTGATCTCTAACTTTTAAATAGTTTTTTTTTGTATTTTAAATATTTAAAATATTTTATTAAATATATATGACCTATGATCATATAAACTTTAAAATATATTTAATTTATTCTTAAATAAATAAATATTTGTAATATTTAAAAAAAAATACTACTTTGCTCGTTAAAATATAAATAAATAAATACTAATTTGAAATTTAGCTGCATAATTGCAAGGTTTTAGCAGGGATCTAAGTGTGATTTCATATTTAATTGCTATTTAAGAATTTGAAATTTGGCTTTTACATAAAGGTCTATTTTTGAACGTTCAATGTTTTGGTTTTCTCATGACAGGTGATGCCAACTTCTACCCAAAAGGTTTTGCAAGTCCACATCTCTTTTTGCATCTATTCCTATTGCAGAATATCAAGGTAGACCTCTTGCAGACCAGCAGGGAGTCAAGAATGGGAGGCCTGCGGGTGCTCTAACAATCCCTAGAGAACCTCTAGATGCAGCTACTATTGCTGAAACTATCAATGTCATCTCCTACTGGTATGAGGATAAGACTAAATGGGGACAAAGAATACGTTCAATGTCATCTTGCTGTAACAGAAGATGTAGTTACGGGCTGTAGAATGCACAATAGAGGATGGAGATCAATGGATTACATCATCTCATTACTGCAATGATGCAAATGTTACCCCAAGCAATATGTCTACACCTTTGTATTTTCATTCTATGCATACTCATTATATGTTATTTCATAATATCACATCCAATTTACCTATGCCTTCAACCATCCCATTTATATATCAAGCTAACCACTACCGCATCTACGTTAGTCATCCATCATCATAAGCAGAAGCAAACAAACACATAAATGTAATAAAAAATAAATACCACAAATTATCATGTATATATATGTATATATCAAAAAAGGTGCCATAAAGCTACAATAAAATGTGTCTGTGCCCTTATGGGCACATCATCACATGAATGTATCATATATATATATATATATCCAAATATTAAACATGTCATACAAATACAATGAGTTGTGTATCCGTGCTAATACACAACTACCAAAAATATCTCATCATGTACAACTATCAAAAATGCAAAATCATGGGTTGATCCCTCAAATGCCGTCATCCCTACTACCTCACAAAAGTCTCTCCACTCCCCTCATCCATTGGAACCCATTCTGTTGCTACCACTTGTGCTAACTATGCATCCCCCATCTTCGCTATCGTGGGTGCCTCTATCCATCTCGATGGTGCCATCCCTACTACCCGTGATATTACAAGTTCTGCCATCTACTGCATCCTCTTCGCAACCTCCTTTATTTTGGAGGCTATAAATACCCTAATTTTGTACTGCAAATGGTCCAGCTTTGCTTGTGCCTCCTCCAGCTATAGCACTATAACCTCCAACCCCATAATTTGCCTCTTCATCCACTCCCTTGTAACTAGTGTTTCATGCATGCTATGCTCTAACTTCATAATAATCACTAGGTGATAGGCCTTTACGACCTCTGTATTTCTCCTAGATGCATCTAACAAATATTGTAGTCTCTATACAACCTCTATCATCTCATCCCTCTCCCCATGGGTAGCATCTTGCTCACTCCTCAAGACATCCCATCACTCCTCAGTGCATCTCTCTCCTCCACCATCAACTACAACCGTACCCTAGCCTCATCCCACTCCTCTAAGGTGGCCCTTAGGTCTGCCTCTACCTCCCTCTTCTCATCCTTCAAAGCTAAATGATCACTCACCCAATCCATCTCGGTATCCAGAAGCCTATCCCTAATTCTCTTCACCTTCCCTCGTAGCTATTATACCTCACCCTCAACTATCATAGCCTCCTACAACCCTCCACCAAAGTTGAAGTCATCCAAATCCACCTCCACATCCTCACCAATCACTGGTGACTCATCTGATGAATCATAACCAATGTCCATCATGAGAGCATCCTCCATCACATCTGAATCCTCTTAGATCCCCTCAACCCCCTCTATTGATGATCCTACATTGCTATCATTCACCAATATGTCTTGCTCATGATGACATGACCTCACATGCCTAACCAATCGGTATAGTTCTACCTCCTCCTCCTCACTTAGCTTGGGTGATCCCACATCCTATTGCACACCCACATGCCCTAGCAATTCTGCCCTTGCCCCACCTGGTAAGTCCCTACCAGTAAACACCTATGCTATCTCAACCCATCCATCAACCACACCGAGAACTGGATTCCACTACTGCCTAGACCACCACACATCATACTCTGGTATAGTCCCTACATTATCCATGTCAAGTACAACCAATGGCTCATCAGGTATTAATCCAATGGTGGCACTACTGGCTATGACCATGTATCTCCTACCATTATAGAGATCACCATAGGCGAATTTGGATATCCCTACCACAATCTAAACTATCGTTACACTTGAGAGAATGGAAAGTACTCTACCTATGATAGATACTTCCCCACCATCCATCGCCCTCACTTGATGTGCACCAACTACTCTATATCCTCAATTCGAAGTTTAATTAAATTTGGAGTCAAGAGAGGTGACTGAAGGGGAAAAACACAAGGAAAGAAAATTGTTAGCAATTTTTCATAATGTGCTAGTATATGAAAAAATCTTGTGGCATAAAAACTCAAGATTCCTCTAGCTCTATGAAGGTGATAGGAACACAAAATTATTTCACACATCCACCTTAATATATAGGAGTAATAATAGATTTAGATAAATTATGAAATCTATGGTGTTATCTCGAAGGATATTATAGAAATCAAGGAAAAAGCGGTTGATTTTTTCAAAACCCTCCTCTACTCTAGTTATGATAGGGATCTTCAAGCTGAAGAGAGGCTACTGCACCACATCCCCATCCAAGTTTCTAACGGTATGAATGAAGTATTTGTGCTCCCTTTCAAGATGAGGAAATTAGAGCCATTGTCTTCTCTATGGGTGGTTTAAAAGATTCGATGCTGAATGGATTTCCTCCATTTTTTTTTTAATATTTTAGCACATTGTAGGTGGTGACATTTTTTCAGCTATGAGGAAAATTTAGGAGTCAAAATTTATTTTGATTTACGTAAACTCAAAATTTATAGTTCTTATCCTAAATTTGGTGGGTGCTAAATATTTCTTTGATTTCAGGCCCATTATCCTCTGTAATACACTTTTTAAAATTCTCACTAAAACTATGGTGAATAGTCTCAAAGTATACCTTTCAATAATTATTGACCATCCTTAAAGTGGATTTGTAGCAGACAGACAAATTTTGGATGGTGTTATTACAGTGCATGAGTTGATTCATTCTATAGATAAAAGTAGAAGGCTAGGAACTTTCCTCAAATTTTATATGCATAAAGCATATGATCGAGTCTCATGGAGCTTTCTTCTTAGAGTTATAGGAAAATTTGGTTTCAAGCCTTGTTAGATTAGATTGGTTAGAGCTTGTATATCATCAGCAAAATTCTCAATCCTAGTTAATGGATCACTGGTTGGTTACTTTAGCAATTACAAAGGTGATCATCAAGGGGATCCTATGTCTCTGTATCTATTTAATTTATTGGTTGTCTTTGGGAAGAGCTCTAAAGAAAAATTCCACACTAGTGGGAATCAAAGTTGTAGCTACCATTGACCCGATCTCATACCACCAATTTGTTGATGATACATTATTATTATTTTTAGCTTTAATCCCTTAAGCCAAAGCTATCAAAGAGACCCTCCAGGACAATGAAAGAGCATATTAGTAGAAAATTAAGGTGTTCTTCCTGAATACTCCTCCCGGTAGTTAGAGGAAAATTGCTAAGATCTTGGGATGTGAGATTGACTCCCTTCCTTCAATTTATATAGGATGTCAATGTTCCAAGGGGGGATTAAGACTTCTCTATGGGTGGGATGGAAAGGGACACTTTTGAGCCAAGCAGGTAAAATTATGCTAGGTAAGTTTAATCTATATAACATACTAATATACTTCCTTTCTCTCTTTAGATTCTAGGAAATATTCTTTGGAAAATTGAACAAATTTAGCGATCCTTTCTTTGGTTTTGTTTTGAGGAGAAGAAGAAGTTATCGCTTGTGGCATAGGATCAGGTACGCAATAGGAAAGAGTTGGGAGGATAGGGCTTAAGAAGAATGAAAATGTTAAATAGAGCACTAATAGCTAAAAAGGGTTGGAGACTGGAAAGATAATATTAATTGGGTTAAAATATTGGTATCCAAATATTTGGGTAACATTCGTAATATTCTCACAAACCCAAGTCCTGCCTTGGGTCAACATTCTAGTGCAACATTGTTAACAATCAATTTTTGTAGCAAAATAACTAAGCACAATAAATAAGATAAACACAGAGAGAGAAATTTTCCAAAAAGAATGTTCCTTTGTATTAGTGCTTGATACAATGTTACAAATGGATATCTTGAATTGCCCCAAATGTGTTGGGGGTAATGCTACAATTATTTTCTCCTTCTGATAGATGTTACAATGCTCCCATAGGAGAGGTAAATTATTCCAACTCCTTAGCAATATAGGGTGCTCTTCATTCCTCTACTATAGCTCCAAGGGGTGAGTGGGCTTTGGTATCCAATGTAGGGACCACTCCTAGCTTCAATAGCTCTTCAAATACCTATCTCCTGCACACATGGAAACCAAAAAAGGGTTAATAGCACCTGTATAAATGACTGCAAACAATGCAAATGAAAGAAACCCTTGAAAGGAATGCTTGCAAGAAAAATGGAAATACTAATTAAAAATACCTTTCTAACAAATCGATAAGTTACTGATATCTGTTGATAAAACCTGTTCGAAACTGTGGAACCGTGGGAACGCAGTTGCAGGCTGGAAACCGTGGACCTACGGTTGTGAAACCATGGATGCAAATTTTTTACTGTAGAACCACGGGTGGATGGTTTTAGCTGAGATGACAGGTTGCATCAGGATGTGTGCCAATGATCGGATTTGAGCTCACGCTCTCAGTTTCTCATCGGGTCTAGATGTATTTTGGTAGCCTATCAGTACACAAATTCAGCTCCCTCTGTTTGGTGTATTGATGTTACCTTTATAGGCTGCCTAGGGCTTTGGAGAGGAATGTGAGGTGGCAATCCTAACTTACCAAGTGACAAATATGGACTGCCAGGTGAAAGGGGCAGTTATAGTGAGCCATTCAGTGTGGTTCACTTAACTAGGGTGATGTGGATCCAATTGGAGTGGGATGTGGGATGCTATTTTATGTGAAGGGACAAGGGGAAACAAAACAAAGTAGTTGTGGCATGGGTGTTGGGAATCTATATCATGTTCAAGGACTCTTCCAACTCCTCAGCCAGATAGGGTGCTCTTCATTCCTCTACTACAGCTCCAAGGGGTGAGTGGGCTTTGGTATCCAATGTAGGGACCACTCCTAGCTTCAATAGCTCTTCAAATACCTATCTCCTGCACACATGGAAATCAAACAAGGGTTAATAGCACCTGTATAAATCACTACAAACAATGCAAATAAAAGAAACCTTTGAAAGGAATGCTTGCAAGAAAAACGAAAATACTAATTAAAAATGCCTTGCTAACAAATCGATAAATTACTGATCTCTGTTGATAAAACTTGTTCAGGACAATGGAACCGTAGGAATGCGGTTGCAGGTTGGAAACCATGGACCTACAATTGTGAAACCGTGAATGCGCATTTTCAACTATAGAACTGCAGGCGAGCATTTTTGGCTGAGATGACAGGTCACATTGGGATGCATGCCAATGATCAGATTCTATCTCACGCTCTTAGTTTCTCATCGGGTGTGGATGTATTTTAGCAGCCTATCAGTACGTAAATTTAGCTCCCTCTATTTGGTGGATTGATGATGCCTTTATAAACTACTTGGGGCTTTGGAGGGGAATGTGAGGTGGTAAGCATGACTTGCCAAGTGGTAAATCTGGACTGCTAGGTGGATGGTGCAGTTACAGTGAGTCATTCAGTGTGGTTCACTTAACTGGGGTGATGTGGCTCCAAGTGGAGTTGGATGTGGGATGCTTTTTTATGTGAAGGGACAAGGGGATAACAACAAAGGAGTTGTGGCATGGGCGTTGGGAATCTATCTCATGTACAAGGACAAAGAGGACAAGAGTGGGTAAGATATGGCATGTATGTTGGATGAAGTGTCTAGGACACATGTCCATTGGGTAGACAAGGTATCCTAGGGTGATCTTCCTAATTAAATAAATTAGGAAAATATAATGATGTGCAGGATTTTATATCCCTAAGTTAGAACTTAGACATATATTTTATTATGCAGAATATGATGGTGAGGTGGTGAATGTGAACTAAAGGGTGCTAGATTTTGGTGTCTACAGTTGCCCCTTTTTGTACTGTGTTGTGTACAACACAATGCGGTGCAAAAAGTCAGTGACATCTAACTTTATTGGATGAATGGGTTCATTTATTTTTGACACATAGAATGAATGAATTTGAAATTTTGATTTGTTTTCTTACCCCCTCAATTGACGATTGGGTAAAGGTTGACACCCATAAGCCAATTGACAAACTATGAATGCTGAAAGTGTGTTGTTTATTGAATGTTGTTGATTTTGTTAATGAATTTTGTCTTGATTTTATTTGTGCCCCAAGTTGGGATTATTTGTGTTCTTGCAATTTTGCTTTTGGTTTCATTAATGTTTAGAATACATGGTAAAATTTCTGATCACTCTTTTGATTTTTCATCCACTATGACTTTAGCAATTCCTTCCAAATGATGGGTTTAAGGAACCAATCATCGAGGATTTGATGCTCAAGCGGTTTTTTTGATTATTACCAAATTGTTGTTTGTTGTTCCGCTTTTGACCCAACAAAAGGTTTTTGTAGGATTACCTTGGCAAATCTATTTTAGAACACATTTAAGCTCATAGATTTTAGGGACTTATCAACTTGATTCATTGTTGTTTTTTTCTTGTGATTTTTGAATGAGTTTTCTTATGGTGATTTACCCATCCAACCGGTTTGCATGGATTTCTAGTCGTTGCAACCGCTAGGTGTATAGGATAATCCACTAGATACGAGTTTCACTCTAGATGATTAGGTGGATTGGAATTTTCATTTTTTTAATTTTTTAATTTTTGAAACTGTTGACTTGCAGTTATTTTGGCAAAAAACATGGATTTGAATTTTACTTGATGAAACAACGTTTCTTTGTTTTGCACCTCCAAATGCATGTTTGCATTTTCACGCACTGCGAAAAACACGGATGCACATTTTTTTCCGCTAAAAGTGTCTATTTATAGGCTGCTGTCATTTTCAAAATCATTCTGCCAGTTGTCATTGGTTGGTCGGTTGAAGTGATGAGTGAGATGGAGGTTAGCGAGGGAAGTGGTGGTGGTGGCTCGGCTGGAGCGGGAGTTGACGGTCAGTTTGCTGAGGTAGGCGTGTTGCCCTTTTTTTTTTCTTGTTTGTTTTTCTTGTTTGATAATTAAGTGGGGCTGGTAAATGATTATTGTTTGCTCATTAAGCGTTTGTTTTTGCTTTTATTACCTAGGGTAGGTAAAATTTTTATTTTGTTTTTGCTTTTTATTACCTAGTGTAGGTAAAAAATTTTGTTTTTGTTTTTGTTACCATGATTAGGTAATTTTTTTTTGTTTTTGGCTTTTATTACCTACGTAGGTAATTTTTTTTTTTTTTTTTTACGTTTTATTACCTAGTGCAGGTAAAAAAAAATTGTTTCTGTTTGTTTTTTTTACCATGATTACGTAATTTTTTTGTTTTTTCTTTTATTACCTAGGGTAGGTAATTTTTTATTTTATTTTTGGTTTTATTACCTAGGTTAGGTGAAATTTTTTTTTTTTTTTTTTGCTTTTATTTCTAGCATGTTGTGCTAATTTTTGTTGTTTTTTGTATGTTTTCTTTTCAGGTTAAGCTTCTTGATGCTCGACATAGGTGGCCGAGGACCATTCAAAAAGTGCAGAAAATACTTTATGATGATGATTGGAATTTACTTTAGGCCATTGGTTTAGATGGTTACGGATGGTTAGGAACCGTCTGAGCTGATGACGATCTCCTTTCAGTAATTGTTGAGCATTGGGATCCAGACAAGGGCTCATTTCAGCTCCCAACAAGGGAGTTGACTATCAATATCAATGATATATACCGTATATTCTGCATCCCTATCGAGGGTCCTACCGTTCATGTTGGACTTAACAAGAAGGAGGTCCTTTTCTCTTTGTTTGGTGAGATGTGGGACATTGATTGCAGCAAGGGTGGCATTGCATATTTGGATCTCTTTATAGTTGGCAGTTTGGGTGCATTGCTTATCTTTATGATGTACATATTTAGCAACATGTTGTTGCCCAATTCCATGGGATCGAGGATCCCATGGAACAAAGTTCCTATTGTTTTTTACTTGATAGTTGATCCTCGTCGGTTAGCCTAGGCTCCCGCTCTTCTCTACAAGGTTTATAGCAAGATTTATGAGGTGAAGAGGCATGGGTGTAAGGGCTTGGGCTACAATTTATTGCTCCAGATTTGGTGTCGAAAGCATGTTATCATTGGTCACCCTGTTGGTTTACCTTGTGGCATGGATGCCACCTCTCCCTGGGCATACAGATGGTTACTCAGTGAGGAGGTCAGTCAATCTATTGTGAGTGCTTTAGAGTTCAAATATATATTGAGTTCTCTGAATAGGGACCTAATGTGTTGGTGACCTTGGAGGGGTTTCAATTGGGCGATGGATGCAGTGGAGCTTCATCGCGTTAGGCGGGGACGATGGGTTGTTGGCACCCATTTGAGGGATATGGAGTTTATCCATTTCTCTCATGTACTACGATAGTTTGGTCTTGTTAAGGATCTTTTGAATGCACCTATTTCACAAAAGCGATGTGGTGATGAGTTAGGGTTACCTATTTCTCCTAATTTTTGGTGAGTCAATGATCCTATTGACGACTCAGACTTGGAGGTGCTTGACTTGGATGTTGTTGGCACAACTACTGTGTATGATTTTTGGTTTATGAGTCATCCTATGTGGACTCCTAGCATCATTGTATATGATGATGGGAGTGGTGATGATGTTGATGTGGGTGGATGGGTTCGTTGGTCGACGAAGCGCCAGCGTGGTAGCTCTTCAAGAGCTAACATGAGCATGAACGTTTAGCAGCCTAAGGATGGTGGTGGTGATGATGAGGGTTTACCTCCTTGACGGTCAGAGGAGGAGTGGGGGATTCTCCAGGATGAGCGAGATAGCCTATATTTGGAGCAGGGTCAAGTGAAAGCCGAGTTAGCATAGTATCATGGTGAGGTGACTCATCTTCAGGCTGAGGTGGATGGGTTACGAGTTGGACCTAGCAGTACTATTTTGGCTGCTAAGGATGTAGAGATCCAGACTTGGTGGTGAGATTACCCATTTATAGGGTGATATTTATCGGTTGTAGTCAGGTTCTAGAGGTGATGATTCTGCTTTGACTATTGCTTCTCTACGGGTAAATATTTCTCAAAGGGTCACTCACCAGGGTGCTGATTTGAGGAGCCTACATAAGCAGGCTATCTACATCAAGATGTTGGAGAACATTCTTTATGAGCGTCA
>JAQPPZ010005404.1:0-40509 GCA_028583015.1 Wollemia nobilis | reverse complement strand
CTTATTCTCACATTGGTTCTAACACTTTCATCTCTCCTTCCTACTCTTGTTGGATTTCTTCTCGATTCTATTTTTTCCCACTCCATCATCTCTTGAATTTGGAGTATTTTTTACAACTTCTATTTCAAATATCTACTATTGTTTGTACAACCTCTGCTATCTACTCCCAACATTGGTATAACACCTACCATTTTACTCCACTTGATACGACACATACTATCTGCTTATAACTGGTATGACATCCTATTGGTATGACAACCTTCCTAGTTGTACAACCCTCCTCTTCCTATTTGGTATGGTAGTCTTTATTTTCCAATTGGTAGTGCAACCTTTTTCTTTTGACTAGTATTGTAGCTCTCCTTGTCTGACTAGTATGACACCTGGTAGACTTGCACTTAGTATGACAACATCTATATTTTAACTGGTATGACATAGTATTTTTAGCTATTTTTGTGGCATGAATCACCTCAAAAACTACCTTGCATGAGTCGCATGACAACCTCCATTGCACATCTCTACATAATTTGCATTACTTTTACCATTATGTATTCTACACCATTCATCTATGACTTCTCTTGCCTATTTCTAAATAATATTCATGCCCTCTCCCCTCTGTACGACTACAATTATTTTCAAAAAATACTTCTATGTAGCAATTTATCATGGTCCCATTCTTTTCCTTTCAATTAATGGCCTCTATTGTTGTCATTTGTTGGTGGCTTCTCCTATTACCAACAACTCCTACAATGCCTATGTGTTGTAACTTCTTCCACTTGCTACTCAGTCATTCACCTTAGATGCACTCTATCCTCCATTTCCTACAAATGTTGAACACAATTGAATGACTCGAGCCTCCCTATGTACATCTATTTATAGGATTGGCCGAAGGTAGTTGCTACCCATGCAACTGTTTTCTAGCCGTCACCTCACCACCCTACAAGAAATTGCTTTTCACATTTTTATTTATCTTTTTCTCTTTTATATTTTTTTTTATTTTTCTATTTGTATATATATATATATATTCAAAATTGAAATGTTCCCCTTTTTGTGTCTAAGTGCATCGTACAATTTGTACAGTAATGGTAATTGTTGCTTCAATCATTTAGTCTACCAATGAATCTCTCCTGCAATCGGTGACCATCTGCCTGATCTACCATTTGACCTGTATGGTGATATTTTACCTCTACCATGCCATTATCAACATTTGTCATACCACCTATCATACCAATTCATGTCCTTGTTGTTCCAATGTCTACACCTATTGTACCAATTCTTATGTCATCCATATGACCTAAATAGATATGACACCCATTGGTATAGCCTTCGCTAGTACAACCCTCATTGGTACAACCTTCATTAGTATGGCCTTCACTAGTACAACCTTCATTCAACCTGTTGCTTCCTTAAATATTGTATGATAATCTTGGTACCTATTACATCCAATCAAGTACTTCATTTTCTTGCTCTTGCCTTGGTCCTTGTCATCATCTTCTTAATCTCCTTCATGATGATCTACTTTTAGGTTTATTCCATGAATTCTCTCTTCTAATCAAGCCTCCCTAACTTGGAATTGCCTATTCCTTCCTCCAAGATATTTGAAGTTTATTTGTATTCTCCCCTTGATTCCTCGATTATCTATTACAACATGTTTAGTTTGGATGTGAACCAAGAGGTGGTCTTGACAAGCCAACTTGCTAGTTATATCATCTTTGGTTTTTTTGTACATGAACAAGAAAATATACTTGTAGCCTTTCTCATTGATCATGTGGCCTAGGGATAGTTGAAGGGAGATTATTCCCTACAAACTACTAGGATGGAGGCCAACTAAACTCCTACCTTGGTCAAGCAACCATGGACAATGGGGAAGACTTGATGATATTCCCATATTGCTTATGTTACTACTTTTTAGTACTGATGTAACAACTTCAGTAGTTCATGAAAACTACTTTTACCTTGTATTTCTTCTATGGCATTTGTTAGCGTATCACTTACTCACCTTCTCATTTACCTTTCTCCCTCAGGGTCATGCTTAGGGATTGGTTGCATTCTTGATACATCCATCCTAAAACTCAAACTGCCATTGCTTGTGTTAAATCTAAGTGTATATAAGCTACTACTTGAATCACTTGAGCTTGTGGAGGAAATACTAGTGGTATTCTTTCGCCAGTGCCTACCATATTTTCCCTATGATATTGGTATTTCAAAAACATCTCTCTACAATAGTTGAGTCATTTCCTCTCTATTCCACCTTTGTTGCTCTATTTCATTCAACACCTCCTGTCTTCTTGCTTCAATTACATCTAGGTTCTGAATGGTCCTTTCAATATCATGAGCAATTGGCACTCCCATTTGCACATTGTGTCTTTGCAACATTTTATACTCCTCTTGATAAATTTGTGTTTTGAGGTGTATCCTCTACTATTACATACAAAGTTGTGCTAATGGGCTTATTTCTTCATACTCTAGTTGCATCACATCATCATATATCAGTGATCTAAGTCATTTTTCCTCTTCCATGTTTGGGAACTGTACATGAACCTATACACATATTCACTTTGTAGAATGAGATTCCAAATCTTCTTGTTCTATCATGGGCTATTCTCCTGTATTTCTAAACAATTACCTTAATCTTATATCACTCTCAATTCTTTATTCTTTGTTTTTTTCTTCTTGCATGCTTTGACTTGATTCTCCTTCTTGAACTATTATTCCCTTGAATTCTAGTGTAGACTAATATGGTGTTGTCACCATACTTCCTTTACACTTGTCATTTTTCCTAGATCAAAATCAACCATATTTACTTCTAGTTTCACTTGGTATGGTTTCAATTTCAACCAATTAACTATTTCAGGTATAATTGTTCCATTTAGTTTTTGCAATTTTATTACGCCATTATCAATCATATCAATTAATTGGAAGGGTCCAAGCCATAAAGTTTTTAGTTTTCTTGGCTTGATCTCTCTTTTGGCATTATATCTTAGGATCAAGTCACTAGGTTTTAATTCCATCTTCCATAGGTGTTGGTCATATCACAACTTTCTCTATCACTAAGTGATCTATGTTGTCCACTGTGCCATCACCCTCTTTTCATCTAGTTTCACTAGTGTTGCAAGCCTCTCCTCTAGGATTTCTTGGTCACCCAAATGGTTCTGCACCACCACTCTTAGACTTGGTACTAGGAACTCTACTGGTACAATAGCTTCTTACCAATACATCAACTAGAATGGTGTATGGTTTGTTGTTGGCTTAAAGGTAGTTTTGGACACCCACAAACCTTATGGTAGTCTCTCCTCCTAGTTAGCACCTTTACCCTCACAAGTCTTATACATAATGGAAACCAAGAATTTATTTTTTGCTTCCAACTAGCCGTTCAACCTAAGGTTATACCAACTTGATAATGAATCTAAAATCTTAAATTTTGTGATTAATTTTGTAAGGAATTTATTGATAAAATGGCCTCCTCTATCACTTGTCAGCTACAAAGCTATTTTGAACCTTGTGATCACTTACTCATATAGAAATCGAGTCATCCTCTTTGAATAATTGTTTGGCAATGCTCTTGCCTCGACCCATTTTTTCAAGTACTCTATTGCTACCACTATATATCGACCTTGTTCACAAAGGTCCCACAAAATCAAGACACCATATCTCAAATAGCTTATGTGGTTGTGATGGATGTAATGGTATGAAGTCCCTTCGCAATGATTTTTTGGCTTGTTGGTACGTATCACATATCTTGACAAAATCCTTCACTTCATGATAAAGGGTGGGCCACCACAACCTTACCAAAAGCACTTTTCGTGTCATTGTATTTGATCACATATGCCCTCCTACCAACCCTTCATTGACTTCCTCTTCTATTACACATCTTCTCAAAAGTCCATCAGGTCTCATCTTATACAACAAGTCTACTATTAATTAAAAAGGTTCAAATTGGAGGTTCAAAGGTTAAAAACTTTCAAATTTCAAGAGGTTTGGTTAAATCCAAAAAAGTTTGGATTATATATATATCCATAAAAAATATAAATATATGTAAATAAAACGTAAAAAAATTCAAATTTTCTTATATTGTTTACATATAACTATTTTTTTATTTTATAAATGTATAAATTATTTTTTATAAGCCATATTTTATTAAAAAATTACAAATAAAAAAATAAAAATTGGACCAAACCTAAGTAAACCAGTTTGGTTCAATTAGAAATTTCTAAACTAGACCAAATCTAATAGCTATGCTTAATTCATTATTTGATTCATTCAACAAATGCACAAAAAAGAAATGTCTCACATTTCTATCATTCCTAAAAAAATCGTATATCAAAATGTACCTATTAAAATTTATTATGAAAATGTTCTAAGAAAAAACACTTAATCACTTAATGTAGAAGAAATTGCACTCAAGTCTACATACGCATGATAATAAAATGTCCAAGAAAATTTCCTCATAAATGTTTTAAAATTCTCAGCAACAAACATGACAACATTTCAAGAATAACACCTAAAATCAAGTAAAAGCATATCCACACATTTTGCAAAAGCTCCACAATCTAACAAATATAAGCTTAGGATACGTCCTTAAAAATGGTATTTCTATTATTTGAAGCAAAACAAATTTACGTTGATCTTCAATATGCTCTCATCATGCATAGACATTTTAACCAATGGGAAAAATATTATGGAAAAATATTTAACATGAACTAATTAAAAATTGCTCATGCTTATGATAGAAGAACTAGTTATTATCTCAAAAAATGGAAATGCCTATTTTAAGAGCCTTGGATCAAAGGATAATTAGAAAAAAAATTACAAAGCATATCAAATATAATATATAAAACCAAGTAAAATGACAACCAAACAACTCGTAAAAATTCCAGATTGATAAATACAAGCTTAAGATAAGTCATCAAAATGGTATTTTATTTTAATTAAACTAAAACAAGTTTGTTGTCAGCTTCAATCTACTCTGATCATGTGCAAATATTCTAACCAATTACAATAATATTCTAAAAATAAATAAATACTAATTGAAAAATGTGAGGAACCAATTATTACCTCAAAATATGGATAAACCAATTTCAAGAGCCTTGAAACAAAGGATCAATAGAAAACAATTAAAAAGGACCATCCAAATTATAAGCCTCACACAAAAAAATTAACAAATGGATTATAATTTTTAGAGCTAGTATAGTCCTCAATAGTTAAGAGCTAAGAAAAGTGCATAGACATAATGGTCCAGTATTAAAAAAAATATCAAATTTTTCTAGTCAAAGTACTTCTCAATTATAGTTTTGTAAATTAGTTTTAAAACTTATACAATATTAGAAGTTGACCAGACCCATGGGGCTAAAGTCTGATTGATGAGAATATTTGGATTAAAAAGAGCACATCAAGGTTTACTTCTCTTGGGTGTTATGATGATATGGTTTGTTGTATTATTACTATTTGGTTCATTGAAATATTGTGGTAATACTATTTGGTATTGGAAATATTGAGTTGTCATTGATGTCAAACGAGCATGAAATATTCTTCAAGGGTGAAATGTTTATAAGGATTGACAATATATCATTGAGGTCAAATATGGGTTTTATAAATAGAAAATAGTGGAAAATCATCCAGGGTAACTATATATTACAAGGAAAGTTTATTGCAATGCAAGATAATTATTTGTAAGGATTAAAATATTTAAATATCAAATTTAAATATTATAAAAAATATGGACAAAGGTTTAAAAGTGCTTCGGACAAAAGGTATAAAAGAAGGACAAAAGTTTAAAAGCTTGGGACAAAAGTTTTGAAATTATAGAAGGTTTTGGACTAAGGTTTAAAAAGTAAAATATTATAATATTTAAACCCAAAGATTTAAAATATTATAATATAAACAAGTGTAAGTTTAAAATGCGTCAATGTCATTAAGAGCAAGCATAAAGTCAACAATATTTAAGAAAAATATAGTGTTGACGTTCCATGGTGAAAACGAATAACATATATAAATGGGAAGTAATAATTCATTTGAGCAAGGTTTTGAAGAAGCGCAAATCAAAAATTCCTTCGTGTGAAATTTGTGGAGAGCAAAAGATAAGAAAGGGAAGCATGCACGTCTTTGGAGGTAGAATCAAAAATGAAAATAAGAAGAAGATAGTGCATTCATGATTCCATCTAGGTGGCTAGCCCAGACGGTAGCCTAGCCTGTGCTAGAGCATTGTAGAATAGAAGGTCACAGGGACGATTTGCAACATCATTGTTTTGCTGAGATTTTGGTCAGAGAGGAATTCAAAAAAGACTTTAAAATACAAATCGTGCACCTTGGTTTTCGTGCGGATGGCTAGCTCGAATGGTAGCCTAGCTTGCACTAGGGCATGGGCAAGCAAGAGGTTACAGGGTTGATTCATGGCAGTTGTGTGTGGTAAGGGTAAAATAATTTTTGATTAAATTAAATTTAGGGAGACATAAGGTTTTGAATTGATTTTACTATGCAATTTTATTTTAGAGAGATATAAGGTTTGCATTGTGTGTTATTGTGTTAGGGAGTTATAAGGTGTATTGGGATTAATTGAAAATTGTATGTTGCATATTGTGTGAGGGAGTCATAAGGTATATTGTGATTAATTGAAAATTGCATTTTGCATATTGTGTGAGGGAGTTATAAAGTTAAATTTATTTGTGCATTAGTAAAGGAGATATAAGGTGTATTATGGTTAAATTTATTTGTACTTGTGCATGTTAGAAAAAGGAGATATAAGGTGTAATTGTGATTGATTTTAAATTGTATTTTGAATATTAAAAAGGGGGTTTAATATCTATGCAAGAAAGAAAAAATTACTAACCAGATTTTTGAAGGAACAAAAAGGGAACTATTTTTGTAAATACAAGTTTGGAAAGCTCATCCTAATCATTGAGACAGATTTAGAGGTATGGTGATTTAATTCCTTTCTCAAAGTGTTTTGGTTGAAGAAAATATTTTGTTATCATATGGTTGGAGGTATAAGGAATGATTAGATGTGCATTGGTTTTGATTGAAAGAAGAGAGTGAATGTGCAAGAGTTATAGATCAAATTTGTAAACAAGTTTGTGTATTGTTCATGATTGATTTTGAAGAGAATGTGGAAGTAAGCAAAATAGAATAGTCTCACATAAATAGAAAGAGTGTTGTAAAGCAAACCAAAGTGTCAAAAAGTACAAAGATAGTATGAAAGGATTCATTGAAGAAAAGGACATTACAAGGTCAGTTGTCAAGTGCTAAGTTTAAAAGCTATCCTTCAATGTAATGAATGTGAGACATGAGAAAGCAATAGACTTAATGAATGTGAAAGAACATATTGGGTATTTGTAATGCATATCATTTTCTATATGTTCATGAAGAAAAAGAATTTTGGGTAGAATATGTCTGAATTGCTATAGTAGAGGAAAGCATATTTGAAAAGTTATGAGCATTGTTTGTATGTGAGATTTGGAAAGATATGAGCATTATTTATTTGCAATATTTGAGCAATATTGAGTAGAATTTATGAGCATGATTGAGCAGGTTATTAGCAGGTTGTGTGAGTAGATTTGAGAAGGTTTTAGAGTAGAATTGAGTAGGCCTTTTGAGCAGGCTTTGTGAGCTGATTTAAGCAGGTTTTGTGAGTTGATTTGAACAGGATTTGTGAGAATATTTGAGCAGGTTTTGTTGAGAATATTTGAGCAGAGTTATGAGCAGGTCTTGGAGCATACCAAAGTAGAGGATATTGGTGTCTCCTATGGAGTGGTGTCCATAGAACTTGAGAGGGGATTGGTATATCCTGTGGATTGGTGTCCACGAACATTGTAATAGGGGATTGGTTTCTCCTATGGGTTGGAGCCCACAAAATTTGTTGAGAAATTTATAAGCAATATTTCTCCGTAGATGTAGCCCACATTGGGTGAACCATGTTAAATCTATCTCTCATATGTGTGATGATTTATGCATTGTTTTATTTACTACATTGATATTATTACTATTATCATTTGTATTGAAAAGTGAAAAGTTTTATCTTATACTGTTCACTCCCCCCTCTTAGTATAAGCTTGTGTTCTTCAATTGGTATCAGAGCAGGTTCCTTCATGAAAGCCTAATAGCTTGAAGGAAGATCTTACAGGAACATAAATGGCAAAGAATAAAGAACCAAAATCAAGTAAAGAATCAAGCAGTGGAGAAGAGACTAACTTTGAGAGAAGAAATAAGAAGGATCCAAGAAAATACAAATGTTTTAGTTGTGGTAACATTGGTCACTATGCAACTAATTGTCCACAAGCTAAAAATAGTAGCAGTGAAGAAGAGGCTAACTTTATGAGAAGAAATAAGAAGGATCCAAGAAAACACAAATGTTTTAGCTATGGTAATATTGGTCACTATGCAACTAATTTTCCACAAGCTAAAAATAGTAGTAGTGAAGAAGAAAAGGAATACAAGAAAAATAAGGAAAGGAAATTCTATCATGAAAAGAAAAATAGGCATGGTCAAGGCAAGCATGAGAAGAAGATCTTTCAAAGACACAAGAAGAGATTTTATGTTGAAGAAGCAAGTAGTGCTTCCAGTAGCAGTGATGAAAGCCTCTCAGATAGTGAAAAAGAAAAAATCCTAATTTTTGCCATAGAAGAGAATGAAGATGCTCTTGTTGTCAAAGATCAAGAAGAAGAGAAAGAAGATGATCCTGTAGTTGAAGACCAAGAAAAAGAGAAAGATTTAGAAAAGGAAGAAGAAGCCACAAATGATTTGGAAGAGGAACTTGATATTGATCTTGAAGAGTTAGAAAGAGAGAGCTTAAGATTGAAGGCTCAAGTACAAGAGGATGAGAAAACAAAGGCAAAGCTTCTACAAGATCTCACCGATTTAAAAATTAAAGTTGAAGAGGTAAGGAAAATTGAAGAAGGTATGGCTGCAGTTAAAGGTAAAAGAGCTAGAATGTGAAAGACTAGAAAATGAAGTTATCTCTCTAAGGAAGGGACTTGACAAAATTAATGATAAGATATCTCAGTTTAAGAAAAGCTCAAAATATTGGATGATATTATCAAAGTATAGAGATCTCCATTTATAAATATTGGACTTGGTTTTGAAGAAGGTCAAGAGAAACACAAAGAGGAGTCAAGCTCAAAAGAAACAGAGGCATCAAATAAAATGATTAAAGAGGAACCTAAGACCTATGCTGATGTGTTGAGAAGTGGAAGCATCAATGAGGAAGAAAACAAAGCACCATCAAGGGACATGGACCATCACAAAAAAAGCAATGAGAGAACCATGCAATAATATCCTCCAAGGCAATCAGACAGGTTTCAATATTTCTTTCATGGTTATTGCTACTCATATAATATTTTTGGTCATAAAGCTATACATTGCAGGATTCATGGTAAGAATGATTATGGCTTCACCAAGAAAAATTTCAAGTCATTTGCACCTTTCAAAGACTACAACATCATGTGTTTCAATTGCAATAATTTTAGGCATAAAGCTAAATGGTGTAGAACAGTGTTCCCTAAATTTCTAAAGTCAAGCAAAAAGGAGAATGGTCAAGATGTTCAAAAGGGTATGACCTTCAAAGTTTGGAAAAAGAAAATTGAAAAATAAGAAGAGCATTGTAAGTTGGGAGTATCTTTACTCCCATCCCAAAATTGATCACCTCAAGTAAAGGAGGTGGTGATGGGGCTGCGCTAAGTGTCTTATTATTAGCCCCAAGGAACCCTTTGCCATTGATGTCAAAGGGGGAGAGAATTCAGTGAGGGGGAACACCTTGTCAGGGACAACAGATTGGGAATCCAGTTGAAATAAAAGAAAATTTTTGTAGGGTTGCCATCAATGACAAAGGGGGAGATTGTTGGAAATATTGAGTTGTCATTGATGTCAAAGGAGCATGAAATATTCTTCAAGGGTGAAAAGTTTATAAGGATGGACAATATATCATTGAGGTCAAATATGGGTTTGATAAATAGAAAACAGTGGAAAATCATCCAGGGCAAATATATATTACAAGGAAAGTTTATTGCAAAGCAAGGCAATTATTTTTAAGGATTATAATATTTAAATATCAAATTTAAATATTATAAAAGAGATGGACAAAGGTTTAAAAGTGCTTGGGACAAAAGGTTTAAAAGAAGGACAAAAGTTTAAAAGCTTGGGACAAAAGTTTTGAAATTATAGAAGGCTTTGGACAAAGGTTTAAAAAGTAAAATATTATAATATTTAAACCCAAAGATTTAAAATATTATAATATAAACAAGTGTAAGTTTAAAAGGCATCAATGTCATTAAGAGCAAGCATAAAGTCAAAAATCTATAAGCAAAATATAGTGTCAACGTTCCATGGTGAAAATGAAATACATATATAAATGGGGAGTAATAATTCATTTGAGCAAGGTTTTGAAGAAGCACAAATAAAAAATTTCTTTGTTTGATATTCGTGGAGAGTAGAAGATAAGAAAGGGAAGCATGCACATATTTGGAGGTAGAATAGAAAATGAAAATAAGAAGAAGACAGTGCATTCGTGATTCCATCTGGGTGGCTAGCCCAAACGACAGCCTAGCCTATGCTAGAGCATTGTGGAATAGGAGGTCACGGGGATGATTCACGGTGGCACCATTTTATTGAGATTTTGGTCAAAGAGGAATTCAAAAAAGACTTTAAAAGATAAATTGTACCCCTTGGTTTTCATGCAGATGGCTAGCTCGAACAACAACCTAGCTTGTGCTAGGGCGTGGGCAAGCAAGAGGTTACAAGGTCGATTCGTGGTGGTTGTGTGTGGTAAGGGCAAAATAATTTTTGATTAAATTAAATTTAGGGAGACATAAGGTTTTGAATTGATTTTACTATGCAATTTTATTTTAGAAATATATAAGGTTTGCATTGTGTGTTATTGTGTTAGGGAGTTATAAGGTATATTGGGATTAACTAAAAATTGTATGTTGCATATTGTGTGAGGGAGTCATAAGGTATATTGTGATTAATTAAAAATTGCATTTTGCATATTGTGTGAGGAAGTTATAAAGTTGATGTGTGTGAAAATTTTTGTTGATAAGAATTGAGGCACTATGGCTTATATCTAATAGATTACAATAAAAGGGAAAATGAAATCGCTGATTACTGTGGAAGTGGGATCTCTAAAATTCAAATTTTTGAAGGCAGGAAGGATTCAATTCAAATTTTTGGAAGGTAGAAAGACTGTTCTTCCTTGCTTGGTAGTGCCTCTATAGAGGATTTTGGTAAATTTGTCTCCTCTGAGCAGAAGGATAGTCTAAGAGTGGTCTTGTTGGTGGACTTAACTTCGATCAAAATCTTGGAAAGCCTGAGACTAAACCTAATTCTATTTCATTTATAAGTGGTTCCTTCTCTGTGGTGGATGCTGGTGTCTCCTCTAGGTAGGAGTATCCTACAATTCTTAAGCTGTCATCCACTATCATTCCTTCTTCGCAAGCGATCCTAAATTTATTTGCTTCCGAGCACGTTCCTTACTTTTGGGGTGGTGACATTCCTTCTAATCCCAAACCTTCCTTTGCCAAGGTTTTGGGTAATTCCTCATGTTCTCTTGGTGCGTACCCCCCGCCCTTTAATATTTTGGGTAATAGAATCAGGATTCTTTCTAGTGTTGTTGAAAAATTTCTTGTCGAAGAATCTCTCTCTGGTTGGAAAAGTTATGGGTGGCAATCCTAACCTTGATATTATTAGGCATTTGGCTTTCCATAGGTGGAAATTTTGAGGTTCCCTTCAAATTGTGGGCTTTTCTAATGGCTTTTTTGGTATTCAACTTAATACCAAAGAAGATGCAGATCAAATCCTATCTGGTAGACCCTAGGTCATTGGAACCAAAAGCATTTTCCTGATGAAATGGATGCTTGATTTTGATCCGAAAACCCAAAGTATCAACTTTGCTCCCATTTGGGTTAGACTCCCAAACCTTCCTTGGCACCCTTGGTGGGAATCTATCTTCAAATCGATAGCCTCCACTATTAAATATTTTCTCCTCATTGACAAAGTCACTCTGTCTAGGTCAAGGATACACGCTGCTCATCTTTGCATCAATGCAAATCTTGATTCTGCCCTTCCAACCTTCATTGAACTGGAGCATGGAACTTTCCTTTGAAAGTAGGATATTGATTATGAGAACAAACCTCCATTCTGCATTCTTTTCCAAACCCAAGGTCATCTTCGTGCTCAGTGTCCTTCGCTTAAGAAACAAATAATTTATGTGGAAGAGATTTATGATCCTTCCAACCAAGGCAAAGACAAGGAGTTCCAGACTCCTTTCAAAAAGGATAAAATGCATTTTCCTCCTTCAAGAAGAGTTATCTACAAACCTATCAAAGATCAAAGGCAAAAATATGCTCATGGTAATGCTTCCTTCACCATTTCTCCAAGTGACAGGGGGAAAAATATTGCTCATTTTGTAGCTGCTTTCAATGAGGTTAGTCTTTTTGCTCTTCCTAGTCAATTTTAAATTCTTGGTGTTTTGAATCCTGAGGATGACCTTGTGGAAGATGTTGTTGAAGACCTTAATGAATCTCTTCCAAACCCATCCTCAAATCCTTTGGAAGCCTAGATTGAATTTGAACCTTTAGTTGCTAATTCTTCTCTTCCTGATACCTTCAATTCAAACCAACCTCTGGTTGATGATGTCTCCACCCCTGCTACCTTTATTGAACCATCCAACCCTACTGTGCAAAATTTTAGCCCCAAATTCAATATAAGCCATTAGAAATCCCCTATTGATTGTGGCTTGGAGAAAAAAATAGGAAGGCCTTCTAATTTGGATCAATGGAAACAAGGAACAAATGATGATATTGCCAACGGTGTTCAAAAAACCCTATTTTCTACTGGAATTTTATCTAAGGAAGAACAAAAGTACACCAAAACTTCCCAACCAGCTAGAAAGGGAGGAAAATAAGCATCAAAATCTTCTAAATGAAGATCCTCTCATGGAATGTGAGAGGCCTTAATGGTTTAGCCAAGAAGAGGTTAGCTAAATCATTGAGGAAAGAAATCATACCTCCAATTTATGTTATCCAAGAAACCAAGATTAGAGAATCTCTTGATAAAATATTTGCAATAATATTTGGAATAACTATGAATCTCTTGCTTACAAAGCTAATGGGGCTTCTAGTGGACTTATTTTTTTTATGGAACCCAAATAATGTGGAAGAAAATCTCATTCATTCCTGTGATGAGATGATGAGCATCCTTTTCTTTGACAAAGATAGTAATTTTCCTTAGGTCCTCACTAACATATATGCTCCCAACTCCATTACTGGTAGGATCCATTTATGGGACAACCTAGCTTCCATATGAAGCACTTTTCAAACTCTTCCTTGGATTCTTTTTGGAGACTTCAATACTCCTTTGTTCCCCTCTGACAAGAAAGGTGGAATTGGTTCCTTTTCCAAAAGCATGGAGGATTTTTAGGAGTTTATAAGAAATAAAAATCTAATGGATGTTAATATGAAAGGAAACCAATTTACTTGGTCAAATAGAAGATGTGGATCTCAATTAATCCAAGTTAAACTTGACAGAGTTATTTTCTCTTAGGAAGCTATTGATATTTGGGGGGATGCAAATCTCCAATCCCTTCTCAGGATCAGGTCTGATCATAGTCCTATTCTCCTTGACACTAATAATCCAAAAATTTATAAAACCCCTTATATATTTGAATCTATGTGGTTGCTTCATCCTGATTTTAGAGAAAGAATCAATCAATGATGGAAAACTGACATTAAAGGTACTCCTTCATTTGTGTTGACACAAAAACTCAAACAGACTAAGGAAAATATAAAAATATGGAATAGGGACATATTTGGGAACCTTTTTCAAAATAAATAGGATATCATGAACAGGCTTGCCATAATTGAAAAAGAAAGTCAGGAAAATGGAGACTATTCTATTGCAGCTAGGGATGATGAAAGGAACCTATTAGCTCAATACCATAACATCCTTCAATATGAAGAAATTTTTTGGAGATAGAAGTCTCGTGATAGCTAGCTCAAAAAATGAGACTCCAACATAAATTTTTTCATGTTTCCACATTGAGACATCATAGCAACAATAGGATAAAAGAAATTCATAGTCATGATGGCAGAATTATTACTGATATCAAAGAAATCATGGCCGAAGGAATAACTCATTTTATGCATTTAATCCATGAGGAATACAGACCTAACTCCTTATATTCCAAATATTTCTTTCTTCAGTTCATCCCTCACCTCATTTTTGATGATATAAAAATCAAATTAACTACAGTTCTCTCTAATGATGAAATCAAGGAAGCCCTATTCTCAATGTAGCCAGATAAAGCTCCTGGACCAGATGGGTTTCCTCCTAGATTTTTTTAGGGCTTTTGGGATGTTGTTGGCAATGATGTGTGCAAAGCCATTAGAGAAATTCAAAGGTCCAAGGTCATTCCTAGAGGCTTCAATTCCACGTTTATTGCACTCATACCAAAAATTCATAATGCTTCCAATTTTAGTGAATTTTGTCCAACTAGTCTTTGTAATGTCATTTACAAAATTTTAACAAAGGCTATCACCATCCGTATGAGAGATGTCATGCCTCTCAACATAAATCAGTTTCAAGGAAGCTTTGTCAGAGGAAGATCTATCTTGTATGGTATCATTTCTATTCATGAAGCTATTCATTCTATTTATGTCAACAAAATGGTTGTCTTCCTTCTCAAGCTTGATATGAATAAAGCCTATGATAGATTAAGCTGGGATTTCCTAATTTCTATCCTTCACAAGTTTGGGTTTCATTCTAATTGGATTTTCCTCATTAAAGGATACATATCCTTTGCTTGGTTATCTGTCCTTATCAATGGTTCACATGCTGGTTACTTTGAGAGAAGTAGAGGTATAAGGCAAGGTGTACACACCTAAATTGTGTCATGCTTAAGGGAGCTACTTACATAGACACACTCATAAGATTATAAGACATAATATTGGACTTTCCAAACATAAATAGTGGTTCTCACCACTCATATGGGGCCTTTTCAAGCCATCCAAGCTTGGCTGCTCAAACCAAGAGTGGCTAGATCCTACTCGCTCAAGCCTAGAGTGGCTAGACCTTAGCCATTGTAGATGATAGTGGCTAGATCTTAGCCATTGCAAATGATAGTGGCTAAGCCATAAGAAGCAATTTGTCGACAAACAGGCCCAATATCAGGTAGAAGTGGTAGTCTGCATGTAATAAAGGTGAGTGGAAGTGACTTTGCATTCCTTTTCATGACAAGTTCACATGGGAGATTTGAGTTTGCATTTAGACTTGAGTTAACTAACCTCCAAGCATAAACAAAGGACAAAATCTTCTCATGCTAACAACCAGTTCACATAGAAGACTCAAGTGGGTAGTTAGATTTTAGTTAACTGACCTTCAAACATAGACAATGGACAAAATCTTCTCATGCTAACTTGCACTATGCATGAGAAATTCATTCCTAGGGCTTGGACATAGACCTAGGATTTCATGCTATAAAAGGTGAAAGCCTAAGAGCACCAAGAGATAGAGAATCATACATACAAAGGATCTTTATCATATCAGAGAGAGGGACATATTTTTGAGGAGAGCTTTCAAGACTTGGAGAGTTCTCTTTGAGATCACGTATACGACAAAGCTATGATGGATTGAAGAGCATAACATCTATTTCAACATCAGATTATAGTATTTGACCCATAGCTTTGGGGAAAATAGGGCGAGGTTTACTTTAGAGACCGCTATCTTGGACAGTGGCCTGCAGGCTTAGCTTAGGATAGACATAGCTTCTTTTATTCTACTTCTTTTCATATCATTAGCATATATTTCCATGATTTCATGGCATAGTTTTATCATATTTATGTTACATTCTTTGATTACTAACAACCTCATCCAGGGAGGCAATCTCGGACACTTAAATGTGTGTTGTTGTTTCATTGCTTGTAGGGCCACGGGTACATGAGATCAAGATTTCAACATACGAGAGCAAAAGGGATCCCTATATGAAATAGACCTAGAGAAGGAGGCATCTGTAAGCCCTCATACATTTCTATGTGTGAAACTAGGAAGCTTTTATAAGTGCACCACCTCTTCGCGGAATAGAGAGATACGCCTTTTTTTATTTCATGTTATATGATTTTTCCTCTTGTCTTTCCATTTTATCTTTGGTATTTTAAATAAAATTGCAAGTAGGGTTTAGAAAAGGTACTGGTGCATGCATTCCCGGGGTCACTAAAGATGGCGATCATGGTGGGACCACTAATAATTTTTCATTTTCTACTAGAATACTAACTTAATTTTGTGTGCAGGTCTAGCCACTCTGAGCTACAACAGCCAAAAACTAGCCACTCTGAGCTATAGTGGCAAAAAACTAGCCACTCTGAGCTACAACAATCAATAGAGCTTAGCCACTCTGAGCTACAGTGGCCAAGAACCAGCTAATTTGGTCAACAACGACCAGGAATGGAGTGCAAAAGAGGTCAAAACACATACTCTTTGAACTGGATCAATGGTTGGTATAGCTTCTCTGACATTTTATAGCTTTCTATATGCTTTCATGTGTTTAAAACAGAGAACTTAAAGCACATTTTATGTTTGGAAATTGAAGGAATAAAAGAAGAAAGAATTAAGCATTTCACATATCTTAGATCTTCTTTTAAATTTTCCACTAGGTGTTGCTAGGAATAGCGGCTTATGCCTAAAAATTTTGCCCTAGAATCCAATGTGCTAGATATTGTATGTTGTTTGCTTGCTTTGAGGCCCTACTAGAGGCCATAGTTGCATGAGATAAAGTGCACTCATATAAATCATAGTAGTTCATGCATCTTTCTAAATATTGAAATGTATTTTTGCACTTAGGCATATAAGAAAGATTCATTGTTGCTATATGATTCACTTTATGATATGTAAGCTTAAAATGAACACCACACACGCATGTCTCATTTAAAACATTGGAGAGTTGGATTTCATCACCAACCTCCAATTTAGTCTAGTGACATTGGAATTCATCTCCTTCCACTGGTTTTCCCCCTAGAGCTTCCTAGAAATGGATTGAGAAACTTACTTATAATGACACTAAGTTACTTGTGTTTAAACTATCTCCCACTATTGGAATAATCATTGGTTCAAAGTGGAAGAGCTAGGCAAACCCTCCATTATGTCTTTAGTGGTGTACCCTAAATTCTTTTGAGAAAATCATGTTTGGAATGAGTGTACTTGATTGTCACTATGGATGAGTCTTCTCATTCTTAATCCAATAACAAGAGTAAAGAAATTAAAAGAGCAACACATAAAAATACATAAAATAGTCTAGGGCACACTCAAATCTGTAATCAAGATAAAAATTTGTTTGGTATTGAGTGGTCATTCCTAATTTGCAACTCAAAATATCAAGTCATAAAACAACATGGTCAAAACAAGAAGTAAGCACCCTCGGTCTGATATCGAGGGAGAGATAAAAGCAATTCATGCCCATAGGAGGAGTCATAGTAACATTGAATGACCTACCCATAAGACCATGAGATGTAGCTCCATGAGCCTAAGGGGTGATAACTAAACCCTTGGGGGATCTCCTCAAGAAATCCCAAGTAAGGAACCACATCATGGAACAAATTCACATAAAAAAAAGAGGCTTCACAACCATCCTCATCAAGGAGACATGAGGAGACCTCAAGGGTCTCCTCTAAACACACAGAAACATCTCAAAGACATGAGGAAGCTTCAAGGACTTCCTCCTCACATGGACATAAAGAAGGTTCTAAAACCCATTATTCACATGGGGATGACAAGACTGCTACATCTCCATCCACATGGAGGAAACATGCTACCATCAAGCCCTCTTCATTAAGAAGACAAACAAGAATTGCAACACCTCAAGACTCACAAGAAACATATGAAATAGGTTTACCCACTGAAGGGTAGGAAACTAGAGCTACATCTAGTCATGGGAATCACATAGAAGAAACCCTTCACACAAAAGAAAATATTATCATAGGCTATGACCTCATAGGAGTAAATGGCACCCCACGGGATCAACCATGAAAAACAAGATAGCTAGATGGGTTGGATTGATTTCCTACTCAACCAACTCAAATAATTGTAGCTACTAAGAACTTTGCATCTGAAAGCTCACGAACTATGACTTCTAAACATAACTCCCAATCTGGGGGTACCTCAGAGTGACCATGCAGAAGACGCATGGAGTCTGATCATAGGGATACTAAATAGTACACTAAAAAAGTCATATTAACTAGCAAGAGTACAAATACAGTAGAAACCCCCTCAAGGAATCTATGAGTCAAGACAACATGAATAGAGTTAGATAAACATAAGTATTCTATGACAGCGTAAACTGACCAAATGAGGTGGTTAGAAAATGCATTATGTAAGTAGCGAGAGCTAGTAGAAGCTCTCAAACAAGAGAAACAAAGAGAAAGACTCTTGCACCAACATGAGCAGTGCTTAAGAGAGCAAGCTAAGTAGCTAGCTCTTAATAATTTACAGGCAAATTGTGGTGACCAACAAAGAACAAGACACGCTGACTCACCCAAGGAGAGGCACACTAGAAAATATAGCCCACAATGAAACCCCCCACCAAATCATGAACAAAATATAATTAATGGGGGAAGGGTAAACATAGCAAACCAGGATCACAATCCTGAGTCCCCTCGTAGGAGGGAAGAAAATGAAACAAATCAAATGGATAGAGAGTTACCTCCATTGCCAATGTGAATAGGCTTACAAGAGGAGGAAATATATGCATCAAAGGTATTTCAAGAGCTTGCTAAAAAGATAAAAATATTTGAGAAATAAGAGGTAGTTGGGAACTTGCCAACATTGAGCAAAATACACAATCAACCAGTGTGCCCATCAATCCCTAGCCCTCCATATCCTAAGCACTTTGATATGCCTAGGTTAGAAAATTTTAAAGGTGAAGAGGATGCACAAGAGCATGTCACCAATTTTATCAATGCCTATTTTCATCTTGAAGACAATGATGCTCTCATGCTAATAACATTCATAATGACATTTTTAGGTGCTACCACTCAATGGTTCAACCAACTACCTAAGAATAACATAACCAACTTTGAACAACTAGTAAATGTATTCTTGAAGTGTTTCTCCTTTGGTGCTAAGAAGAAGGTGAACCTTTCAGACCTGGCTAACTTGAAACAGTATGATGACGAGCCAATAATGGATTATGGGAATAGATGGAGAAAATTCATGGAAAAATTATCATTGTCCATTCCTACAGAAGATATCATTTGCATGTTCACAAAAATTTGTTCTAAACATCTCTCTCTCTCTTGCTACAACTCCAATAGTACCCTTCTTTTGAAGAATCTTTGGTGCATGCCAAGCTCATTGAAGAGATAAAAGTAGATGAGGGAACCATTAAGATTTGAAAAAAAATGGATTAGAACAAGAATGGTAAGAACGACAAGTATAAGTAGAAGCAAGGCAACCCTGCTCTAGTCAATCAAGTCATATTAGCTACACCTAAGGATGGGGGTGCACAAAAACCATATAACTATCAAGCACATCCCCTGCCAACCAACTATGACCAAAAGAACAATCAAGGAAGAAATCAAGAATGCAAGCCACCTCGTTATTTCATGCCTCTGACATAATCAATGCAATCAATATTTAATTAGTTGAGCAAGGCTAGGAGGATCTGATTTCTTGATATACCTCTTATATATCCCAACCATCCTAAGACAAAAGGATATAGGGAAGATCAATCTTACCCTTATCATAGGATACTAGGGCATGACATCGAGGCTTGTGTCAAGTTTAAGCATCATGTGCAAAACATGGTTGAGGTGGGAGAGCTCAAAGTTGACAACCCACTAGCTCCTGATAACAGAGACATGGGCATATACATAAATCCATTGCCCAATCATGAGGTCCCTCGAGATCAAGGGGCCCAAGTCAATCAGGTTTGAGCTAACATACCTACCCACGGATACATGGGGATGGTTGATATTGTTAACATAGTAACAAGGACTAGGTGGTATGATCAACTACAACCACCTACAGCTCCCATGAACATCCCAACTACCCCTAGGCAAAGGCAAGACAACCTTCCAGGTCCACCAACACGACCTGTGGTAATTATTCGAAGTAGATTGGAGCAAAACCTATAGACGACTCCAGCTAAGTTATCCATATATGAGCTCACAAAATAATCTCCAAAGCATAGGAAGACTCTAATGGAGATTTTAAGAATAATTGAGCTTTAATTGAGCTTCAACTGTAAGATGCGAATGCATTCACTCACTTTGTGGGACAAGTGCAAGAATACTAGGAACTTGTAATCTAATTCTATGATCATAAGATTAAGACAGTTTATGCTGCCTTACCATACCCTCTACTAAACATTGTAGCGGCCATAAATGACTTGCCTTTCAAGAGGGTTTTGGTCAATATAGGTTCATCAATTAACATCATTACAACAACTACAATAGAGCACCTCAATATACCCAAGACCAATATCATTCCAAGAGCTTACACATTGAGAGATTTTAATGATGCTTTATGCAATATTGTGGGAATGATAGTCCTACCCATCAAGGTGGGCCACAAGACCATACCCATGATGTGTCATGTATTGGAAGGAGCTATGCAATATAACATCCTCTTAGGGCATCCTTGGATAAGGACCATGAAGTGTGTGCCTTCGATCTTGCACCAGTGTGTCAAGTATGTGCACTAAAACAAAGTCTATGTGGTTATGGTCGATGAAGAGCCTTTTAAATATGTCAATCAGGTGGACATTCTAGGAGAATTCGTGATCCCTTCTACTCACCTATACGTGGCACCTTCATCCCTAACCACATAAGGGAATAACAAAGACAAAGTGGTAAGAAAAGACCCATTCACATCAACACCTCCTAATGGACTCAAGAAAATCAATTCTTCTAAAGTACCATCAACGTTAAAACCAAAAGACAACCAGAAGCTAAAGGTGCCCTTAGTTCAGGGAGAAATACCCAAAGAAGTGCCAACTGTAGCCATTTCTGAAATACCAAGTCCTATGGAAGAGGAAGATCCTCAAGATCAAGATGAAGATAGTTATTATCACCCTACTTTTCTAGTATCATCCATGGAGTCATCCACATCGTATGCATCAATACACTTGGAAAGTACAAGCATAGGAGAGCACCTTGTGTAGAACATTACCCTTATACCTATCATTGAGTCTACACAAGACATAGGGAGGCCTAAAGAATTGATGCCGCCAGTAGGAATAGTGGTTCCACTTGGAATCCCTCCTAACAAAACCAATTTTGTCTATGCTGGCCTGGACTGTGCTCATAATTCTTCAGATATATAAGAGGATGGTGACAAATTATTCACAGTCAATGTTCATTACCTCTCTAATCCCAAGTTTGATCTAAGATACTTTGAGCATTTCCATTGGCATGGCTATGGCCTTGGCATATACGAGCATGGGTGCAAGCAGCCATACAAGCCACTATATCAATTTGCCTCTGATATATTTGTCTTAGGTTATTATAGCAGAGGTCGAGATGACTCTCTTGTAGTAGCATTAGAAAAATTAAGCATAGGATTGGGAGAAGACATTGATTTCATTCCTTATCACCCCTTAAGAATAGCAAATTTGAGCAACAGACAAGTGGCCATGGTAAACATACCACCTCCAGAAACTTATCATCCAAGCACCTCAATTGATTCCACCCCAATAGGGTACAACTCATGGGATGAGGAGAATGGATATGATGCAAGTGATTATGAGGCACAACCTGGCTTAGCCTATCAGGGGCCTTGCTCTTTGTAAATATTCACATGGTCCATCCACGATGAGAGTGGATATACATTAGATGGAAGTGACTATGAATCAGAAGACAATATAAAGAGCTTACTTAGGCCTAAGAAATCAGCCTCTAACTTTGGGGCAAGAGACAAATGCAAATGGATTCTTCATAAGTGATGAAGAATATGAAGATGAAACATAGATGGCCTACTTGGGTCCAAGACATGAGCCCCTTGTATTAGGGCCACATACCAATACTAATGGTTTCTGGATAAGTGATGATGACTTTGAGGATGAAACTGAGATGGCTTATCTTGGACCTCACCACTTGAGGTAAGTCAAAGAGCTAGTAGAGAGAGAGGTAGCACTTCGTTCCAGAGACCCTCACCTCCAATTTTTAGGGAGATCTATTGACCTAGCAGCCATTCATCGGATGGTCAACCCCACTCCACCTAAATTTAAAGAGTAGTTAGATTCCAATGATCCTATTGTCCACCCTACTCATGGGCCAGATCCAAAAATTCCCATTCCTCCAGAACCTCATCACGAGTATGGAAGGAAAACCCTTGAGACAAAATCGCACCCATGTAGTCCTAGAGATTTCATCCCATCCATCAACATGATCTCCATTTATTTGATCACTCCACTTCATAATCCAGTAGATCCTACCAAATCATTGCATATTTATGTAGAGGCTATTTATTGGGATCATGCTAGTTCACCCATAGAGCCATAAGAACTCTTCACCAATGAAGAGATGTTACAGCCGTTCCATTTCACATCAAGTTGTACGTATGATGTCTTCCATGTTGGTTTGGAATCTGAGTCACTAGGACCTATGAATCCTGTCGATGACATTCATTTGATACCCACACCTCATCAGCTGGAGGATGGGTCACATATGGCTATAGAAGTAACTTTTGAGGTGGACATTAGTAATGATCCTACCCAACCAAGGAAAGTCAAGTTCGGAGAAAGTCTATCTCCAGAGGAACAAGCCATCCTAATTCCTCTCCTCAAGGAGAGGCCAAATATTTTTTCTTGGACTTACAAAGACATACCAGGGATAGATCCAAATTTAGTCATTCACAACCTTTCATTGGATCCCATGAAGAATCCAATCAAGAAAAAACTGAGGAAAATGCATCCAACCGTCGCTTTGATGGTGAATAATGAATTACAAAAACTACTAGATGCAATATTCATAGTTCCTATTGACTACCCTGAGTGGATGTCGAACATGGTACCCATAGGGAAACCTGATGGAAGAGTCTGTATCTGCATGGATTTTAGGGATTTAAATAGGGCAACACCAAAGGATTCATTCCCATTGCCAAACATAGATGCTCTTGTAGATGCAACTATAGGTCATGAAATGCTCTTCCTAATAGATGGTTTTTATGGATACAACCAAATTTGGATTAAGCCCAAAGATCAACATAAAACTACTTTCATTACTCCATGGGGAACATTCTATTACAAAGTGATGCCATTCGGTCTAAAAAATGTTGGTGCCACATATCAACGGGCCATGACATACATATTCCATGACTATATGCATAAGATCTTGAAAGATTACATGGATGACTTACTGGCCAAGTCCCTGTTGCGGTAAGAGCATGCCAAAGTCCTTAGACAAATCTTTAATCGCCTCATAGAACATAATGTCTAATTGAATCCTAAGATGTGCGTATTTGGCGTAACTTATGGAAAGCTTTTGGGATTCATCGTATCCAAGAGAGGCATCGAAGTAGATCCTACAAAGGTAAAGGCTATATTGGAAATGGTTGCCCCTACCAACATTCGAGAGTTGAGGAGCCTACAAGGCAAGATACAATCCATAAAAATTTTCATCACACAATTATCAGATAAATGCAAACCTATGAATAGGTTGCTATGCAAGGAAGTCCCCTTTCATTGGGATGAAGAATACCATCAAGACTTTGCAGAGATCAAAACTTATCTGGCAACACCTCTAGTATTGGCTCTACCAAGGCCATACATACCATTTTTACTATATATAAACTACTTATTTTGCACTAGGCACCATGTTAGCCCAAAATAATGCACAAGACAAAGAGCAAGCCATATATTACATTAGTTGCACCTTGGTGAGTTATGAGCTAGGATATGCGTATGTCAAAAATTTGTGTTTAGCAGTTGTCTTTGCAACTCAAAATTTGTGACACTACATGTTGAGCCATACGACGGCGCGGCCGGGGGGGGGGGGGGGGGGGGGGGGGGGGGGGGGGGGGGGGGGGGGGGGGGGGGGGGGGGGGGGGGGGGGGGGGGGGGGGGGGGGGGGGGGGGGGGGGGGGGGGGGGGGGGGGGGGGGGGGGGGGGGGGGGGGGGGGGGGGGGGGGGGGGGGGGGGGGGGGGGGGGGGGGGGGGGGGGGGGGGGGGGGGGGGGGGGGGGGGGGGGGGGGGGGGGGGGGGGGGGGGGGGGGGGGGGGGGGGGGGGGGGGGGGGGGGGGGCGGGGGGGGGGGGGGGGGGGGGGGGGGGGGGCGGGGGGGGGGGGGGGGGGGGGGGGGCGGGGGGGGGGGGGGGGGGGGGGGGGGGGGGGGGGGGGGGGGGGGGGGGGGGGGGGGGGGGGGGGGGGGGGGGGGGGGGGGGGGGGGGGCCCGCGGCGGGGGGGCGGGGGGGGGGGGGGGGGGGGGGGGGGGGGGGGGGGGGGGGGGGGGGGGGGGGGGGGGCGGGGGCGGGGGGGGGGGGCGGGCGGGGGGGGGGGGCGGGGGGGGGGGGGGGGGGGGGGGGGGGGGGGGGGGGGGGGGGGGGGGGGGGGGGGGGGGGGGGGGGGGGGGGGGGGGGGCGGCGGGGGGGGGGGGGGGGGGGGGGGGGGGGGGGGCGGGGGGGGCGGGGGGGGGGGGGGGGGGGGGGGGGGGGGGGGGGGGGGGGGGGGGGGGGGGGGGGGGCGGGGGGGGGGGGGGGGGGGCCGGGGGGGCCGGGGGGGGGGGGGGGGGGGGGGGGGGGGGGGGGGGGGGGGGGGGGGGGGGGGGGGGGGGGGGGGGGGGGGGGGGGGGGGTTGTGGTGGGGGGGGGGGGACTATGTCATATCAAAACAAAATCCTTTGTAGTACATGATGAGCAAGACATATCACAATACACGTACCGCAAAGTGGATAATGCTATTGAAATAATTTGATCTAGAGTTCATAAGACAAAAGTCCATCAAGGGACAAGTCATAGCAGATCAATTAGCAGAGGTGCCTATTTAGGATAACAAGCCTCTCACCATAGAATTGCCTGATGATGTGGTCTTTGCATTATCAAATCCTCAAGAACTCGAAGAACCTAAGAAAGAAAGATACATGTCATTATTATTCGATGGTTTGAAGTGTGAACAAGGAGGCGAAGCAGGGATTGTATTTATCACACCATAGGACACTCTGTTGCCCATATCATTCAAATGAGATTTACCATGCACAAATAACAATATAGAGTATGAAGCATTGATCCTAGCACTCCAAATATTCATAGCAATAGGCATTAAAATATTGAATATCTTTTGTGACTCCTTGCTCATCGTAAACTAGGTCAAAGGACTATTTCAATACAGTTGCCCACTCCTGAAGACTTACAAGGAACTTTTTGACACCTACTTAGCCCGGTTGGAATGGTACAACATCAAGGTAATCCCTCGTACATTGAATAGATTTGTAGACACCATGGCCTCTTTGGGATCCTTAATTCCTCAGAATTCATATGTTGCTTTTACAACCGTCCATGTGAAAGTGCTTTCGTACTCAGTAATATGTCGTGAGGCTTTTGACAACCAAGAATCAGTCAACATGATCAACATTGAGCCAAATCAGGATTGGTATTTCATAGCTAGATATTCCTTGCAAACAACACTTTGGGGTCTTTGATCTCCCAAGGACCTATAGAGTGTGGTGCAACCATATACCATAGATTTGTTCCTTAATCCGTATTAACTACCTCAGACATGCAGGAAGAGCAATATGTCTATTCTATCGAAGTTGTGGCCTATCAAGATTGGCTTTCCCAATTGTGGGACTTCCTAAAGCTTGGAATAATACCTCAAGTTTTGTCACATACTGAAAGGCAAACATTAAAACAAAGAGCAAAAAGATACATTTTGTTAGGAGAAATCCTCTACAGACAAGGATATGATGGAGTATTGCTCCATTGTCTTGAGACCCATGAAACATATTGGGTAGTTTCACAAGCTCACGACGGAACATGTGGAGGCCATTTCAGTGGCATGGCCATCGTTAAGCGCATCTGGAGAATGAGTTACTATTGGTCCACCATGGAAAAATATTTCTACGAGTATGTCAAGAAATGCAGTAAGTGCCAGCATCATGCAAAAATAACGCACTTATGAGAGATGTCATGCCTCTCATCATAAATTAGTGTCAAGGAAGCTCTATTAGAGGAATATCTATCTTTATGGTATCATTTCTATTCATGAAGATATTCATTCTATTTCCATCAACAAAAAGGCTACCTTCCTTCTCAAGCTTGATATGAATAAAGCCTATGATAGATTAAGCTAGGATTTCCTAATTGCTATACTTCACAAGTTTGGGTTTCATTTTGATTGGATTTACCTCATTAAGGGATGCATATCCTTTGATTGGTTCTCTATCCTTATCAATGGTTCACCTGCTAGTTACTTTTAGAGTAGTAGATGTCTAAGGCAAGGTGTAGACACATAAATCGTGTCATGCTTAGGGGAGCTACTTACATAGACACACTCATAATATCATAAAACATAATATTGGACTTTCCAAACATCAAAAATGGTTCTCACCACTCATTTGGGGCCTTTTCAAGCCATCCAAGATTGGCCGCTCAAACCAAGAGTGGCCAAATCCTAGCCGCTCAAGCCTAGAGTGGCCAAACCTTAGCCATTATAGATAACAATGGCCAGATCTTAGCCACTGCAAATGATAGTGGCTAAGCCATAAGAAGTAGTTTGCCAAAAAAAAGGCCCAATATCAGGTGGAAGTGGCAGTCTGCATGCAATAAAGGTGAGCAGGAGTGACTTTTCATTCCTTTTCATGACCAGTTCACATGGGATATTTGTGTTTGTATTTGGACTTGAGTTAACTGACCTCCAAGCATAAAAAAATGACAAAAGCTTCTCATGCTAACAACCAGTTTGCATAGAAGACTCAAGTGGGCAGATAAATTTTAGTTAACTGACCTTCAAACATAGACAATGGACAAAAGCTTCTCATGCTAACTTACACTACACATGAGAAATTCATTCCTAGGGCTTGGACATAGACCTAGGGTTTCACACTATAAAAGGTACAAGTCTAAGAGCACCAAGAGATAGAGAATCATACATACAGAGGATATTTATCATATCATAGAGAGAGACATCTTTTTGAGGAGAGCTTTAGAGACTTGGAGAGTTCTCTTTGAGATCACGTATATGGTGAAGCTTTGATGGATTGAAGAGCATAACATCTATTTCAACATCAGATTACAGTATTTGACCCATAGCTTTGGGGAAAAGAGGGTGAGGTTTACTTTAGCGACCGCTGTCTTGGATAGTGGCCCGTAGGCTTAGCTTAGGATAGACATAGCTTCTTTTATTCTGCTTCTTTTCATATCATTAGCATAGATTTACATGATTTCATGGCATAGTTTTATCATATTTTTGTTACATTCTTTGATTACTAACAACCTCATCTAAGGAGGCAATCTCAAATACTTAAATGTGTGTGTTATTTCATTGCTTGTAGGGCCACAGGTACATCGGACGAAGATTACAATATACGAGAGCAAAAGGGATCCCTCTAGGAAATAGACCTAGAGAAGGAGGCATCTATAAGCCCTCATACATTTTTGTGTGCAAAACCAGGAAGCTTTTATAAGCACACCTCTTCGTGAAAGGGGCAATCCTTGCCTATTTGTAATTTATAGTATCAAAATGGGTATCCCTAAGAGGGGCCGACATGTAACCAAGCTTCAATATCAATAAAGAGATCTGTATTTTGTTATTTCATGTTATAAAGAAATTAAAGGTTGGAGATATAGTGCTCAAAGAAAACCAGTAGAATTCGAATCTATCATCGCATCTATAAGATAAGTTCGCAGTAAACTGGATAGGTCCATATATGATTTCATAGAGAGTTGGTCCTGGAGCATATCGCCTTATATCATTAGATGGTGTTGAAGATCCTGAACCTCTCAATATCATTCATTTAAAGGCATTTTACACATAAACACAAAAACATTCAAATATGTCATAAAAACACAAAAACATTCAAATATGTCATAAAACACAAAAACATTCAAATATGTCATAAAACACAAAAACATTCAAATATGTCATAAAACACAAAAACATTCAAATATGTCATAAAACACAAAAACATTCAAATATGTCATAAAACACAAAAACATTCAAATATGTCAAAAACACAAACAAATCATAAAAACATAAAATTCCAAAATCAAATCAAAGGCTCCAAGGGTAATTCAAGCCACTTGGCAAAAAATAAATCAAAGGCTCCAAGGGTAATTCAAGCCACTTGGTCAAAAATCAATTTAAAAGCTCCAAGGGTAATTCAAACCGCTTGGTCAAATCCAATCAATTCAAAACACTCCAAGGGAATTCAAGTCGCTTGGTCAAAAATCAAATCAATGGCTCCAAGGGTAATTCATACCGCTTGGTCAAAAATCAAACAAAGGATCCAAGGGTAATTCATACCGCTTGGTCAAAATCAAATAAAAGGCTCCAAGGATAATTCATACCGCTTGGTCAAACATACAATCAAATGCTCTAGGGGTAATTCAAGCCGCTTGGTCAAAATACAATCAAAGGCTCCAAGGGTAATTCATATCACTTGGTCGAAATCAATTCAAAAAGTATCCAAGGGTAATTCAAACCACTTGGTCAAATCCCATAAAATCAAAAGCACCAAGGGTAATTCAAACCACTTGGTCAAAATCAATAACAAAAGCCCCAAAGGTATAATAAGACCTTTGGTCAAATTAATCAAAAATACAAAAACAATGTAAAATCAAAAATACAAAAATAATTGCACTTCACATTTTGCATCCACATCATTGCATTAAATTTTCACATACATTACAATTGTATGTCATGAGAGCCTTAAAAGTGATACCATAGTTTATCACACAAGTCATTCATATCCATACCTCCATCCGCATGTGTGTAATTGTGTTTTTCAACACAACCATTATTTGTTGCTATACATAATAAAATAAGGCTTTTTGGTTAGTCAACCACACCTAGTAATATTATCAACTTTTGAGGAAAACAACTTTGATTAGTAGAAGGTAAGGCCTAGCTATGATAAAGCCTTGGATATTCAATATCCCATCACTAATTGAAACACTAAAATCCTAGCTAGTACAAGGAAAATATGAAAGCTACAAAGTGGTCTAGGTTACCTTAAGCGAAAATAATTTCCTTTCTTATCCCCCTATGCAATCGGTTTAAAGGTGCTGAGAATTGACAAAAGGACAAGCTTTACCCTATCAAAATCCCTTACTTAAATCAAAATAAGCAAAAATCCCAAAGAAAAGTACATATTCAAAAGGCCAAGCATACAGTCTAGATTTCAAAGCAAAATTCTGATACACAACTCAAAATCCAAAAAAAATCAAGCTAAAAAAATCAATAAAAAATAAACAGTGATTTTCATCACTACATATGAGCAAAATAAATAGTGATTATCATCACTACAAAAATCCCCGCTCAAAAGAAAAAAATGAAATCAAAATAAACAGTGATTTTCATCACTACATGTGAGAAAAAATTCAAAGCCAAAAAGAAGCCAAAGAAGGGAATAAATCTTGAATCCCTGGAATTCTCAGCATTGTACAAAATTGGAAGGAGATATCCTTATGCATGATGATATGTCTACCACAACTGCTTCATGCATTTGTGTAGACCAATGTTTGAATGTGGATGAGCTAGCTTAGGTAACCCAATATTGCCTAGTGGTATAGTCCAACTAAGTCCAACATAAGGATGATATGAACACTCAAGGATCCATGATCTTAGAAATGGGCTGAAAGAATCCCACCTGAAATCGGAGGAAATGCTTGAGTTCTATCTCAAAAATACAATCACATGCACACACAGAGATCATGAAAAACTAGGTCCATGGTAAAAGCCTTACTTTTCAAAAGTCTAAGTGGTAAGTAGACAACTGTTGATAGGGGAACTAGAGTGTTTGAACATCCGAAAAGCCCCAAAAATTCTTACATAGCAACAAATCATAACATCATTCACACCATCATATTCTTTATAAGATTCTATAAATTAGGGGGTATCAACATAATAGGACAAATACCGCATATATATTATAAATAGTATATAGACGACCACTGACTACTTTATATCTTTTAATTTATAGAAAATTAGTAAGAAAATACATTACACACCATTACATATCACATATGAATACTTAATCAATTCTTATGATAGGAGTGATTATTTAAATTCATGATTATTTTTTACTTTTTGTGGTATCACCCATTAAGATTGTCAATGTCATATGCATTCCATATGTTTTAAGTGATTAGAGCATACAAGTTCATTTATATTGTTCCACAACATAAGTTAGATGCATATAATTAAAGCAAAAATTAAACATGCATTTAACAATAACATTTGCATCCACAAAAATAAGTCATTAATCATCCATAAACCACATCATAAAACATATAGGCAATATCCATTTGCATTCAACCATAAATTCACCATTTACCACTTATCAAAATACATCACATCATATCATCAAATCATATAAGCATCTACACATCCATCTAAGCATCTTCAATATCATCTATCATATAACATATACATCAAAACATCATAATACCATCATCACATCATATCATAAAACAAAATAACAACAAAAATATAAGAAATAAACGATACACATAATGAGTCATAAAAAGCAAATATATTATAAACGTATGTGTGTCAAGTCCAATGGATATACAAAAATGCCTGAGGGATATAGTCATATAGTTCAGTCAACCTCAAAAATGGATCAAGAACCAAGAAGAGCATCAGTCAAGTATCGAGCCTGAGCTCCCTGCATCACCTCCTCTAGTGCTACCTCCACCTATGGCCGTATCACGAGTCGAGTGATGTGAGCTTGTAGGTCTCTTTGTCCGAGTTCGGATCTATTGGCTAGGACAGGTGGAAGACTACCCCGAGGTGGAGCACCTACTGACCTATGAACCACCCGCAACTGCTGAATCCTTAGGTAAAATCCCATGCCTCCTGAGATGCATCTAAAGAAGGGTAACATGATCCACAAGTCCCCGGATTCACTTCTCATGCTCATCCAATAGAGACTGGAGCTATCCCACATATACCCCTGAGCCTACCGCTGGAGCCTCCAGTGGTGTAGAAGGAGGAATAAAAAACTACATCCTAACATCGCCACACCCAATAGTAGCCTATAGAGCCTGTATTTGTATTGAGAGCTGCTCAATGGTAGCATCTCACCGCTATACCTGGATCTTAGTGGCCTCAAGCTCAGCCTCAACCTTATGCAACTGTGCCCTCAAAGGAGAGTATCTCTCCTTGGGCTCTAAATCCTCCTCCTCCTTAGGAACTTTAGGATCCTCTATTGCCACCTACTCTATCGGTTGGCCCCATACCTCGGTCCTATCTCGAACCCTACGTCCTATCGGATCTACGCCATCACCACCGCCATCATCATCGCACCCTAGGCTGTCGATGCCATGCCACATCTAATCACCCACTAAGAGTAGGCCTCTATAACTCCCCCAACCAATGTAGGTTCTATGGTTGGGGCATCCTCCTCATCTGAAAGCTCTCTGATCTATCGTGGAGGTAGGTCCTTCTCTGCTATGAGGTGCCTATACAAGAATGGTATCAAGGGCACATCCTACTACAATACATACTGATGAAGAACCCAAGAGTAGAAGAAATACTCTTGGATGGCAATCTTATGGCCAACGAGCCATCGCTCATGCCGTGTCTTGGTAGTAAAACTAGCTAGATCATCCCAAGTAGGACACTCATAGTAAGGCTGCCACATGACATATTGACCAATAGTCTGATGAAAGCATTGGTATAGTGGGATAGCTCCATTGCAAAAGTGTAGCTCTTATGCTCCTCATGCCCTTGAGCCCATCTGGCAGCATAGCACTGTGTCTGAGTATCGACCGCTATGATCTCGACTAGGAGTCCCTTAGGGTGATCTACTATAATGTGCTCCCATCCCTAAACCTATAGGAGCAAGCTGCAGGTAATGCTGACATGTCCCTACCAATGGATGTGGTACAACTCATCATAGCACTAAGCCAATAATGATCTACCCCATGCATATATGATAGGCTCGTCGCTATCCAGTAGGTCTTGCACCATCGCCAAGAGGTTTCAAGGGAACCTCAAACTTTAGTAGTCTAGGATAAGAATGTTGCTGATCACCATCAGCAACACGACATGCCTCGCTGTGAAAACATGAGAATCATACCAAGCTTTGATAGATACTCCTTCGGACCAGTCTCCTGAAGGGCCTGTGTAGAGTGTGCTCCAAACACCCAAGAATAGACGACCACCTGATCATTAGTGGTAAATAAAATAATGGGCACCCCATCGAATGAGATTCGAAATATCCTATAAATGTCCTTCAACATGATAGTCATCTTGTCGGGTGGAAGGTGTTGGTCCGCAGGTCACAACGATGGGCTAAGGCCGTAAGATAAGCTTGGTCGACCATAATATGGGGTAATATGATGATGTACTGTAGCCCACGGGCCTTAAACCACTCCCAATCAGTGTCATCAAATCCAGAAAGCAAGTCAAGCAAGAGCTTCGGGTCTCAGGCTCGAGCATTGAGGATCTAAGCAAAGCAAAAGAAAGACAAAACATAACTATAGTGCATCTAAGGCATAATTCACAATAAACATGAAAATGGTGCAAAAGAGTATGAGTTACTCTAAATATAAGCAAAAGAAGAATAAATTGCACCTAATCAAGCAAAGCAAAATTCAAAAATTCCAAAAAAAAATAAAAAATGTCATAAATTAAACAAAAAACAAAAAAACAAGGCTCAAGCTTTAGCCACTATTGCCTCCAGTGGCCGAAACCTGGTCACTAGAGGTAGCAACGACCAAGACCCAATGGTCAATTTTTTGACCGTTGGGATTCAATCTTGGCTGCTTTGAGAGACAGTGGCTCAGAGTTGGTCACTCTGAGCGACAGTGGCCAAGGGGCGGCATGGCAAACCCATGAACCCTTGGCTAGAAAATCAAAAAAATTTACAATTTAACAAAATTATTCAAAAAAAACAACATAGGGGAGAAGCAAACAAAATGGAAAGTAAAATTCCCTACCCAAGCATCAAAACTAAGCTAATTTCAAAACACCCAAAATGGCGGTAGCAGGTGAATAATGGAAGAATTTTAAAAACCCTAGGCTAAAGCCACTGATAGAAAGAAAAATTGGGGACTAACCCACCGTAGCAAAAGGGAACCTAAGACTAATTGCAGAGTTTGTTCATTTCCAGCAGGTTTAGTGAGGTTATTTTTGCTCATTACTTAGTGAGGTTCAATTTTACTTAGACAAAAAATGAGAGCTAGGGTTTTGAAGAGAGAAATACCCGAGAAGCTCCGACTCCTCCAACAGCTGATGTATCACCCTGCACAGCCATATCCACAGCACCAACAAGTTTCAAATTTATAACCGTCATCATTGCACCAGAGCTCTGAAAAAATATTCAACAATGAAAGTGACAGGTCAAACCCTAGAAAAACAAATTTTTATATTTCTTTAATTATGCCTTGGCCACTGTTGACATCAGCGGCTTGAACTTCTTGGCCTCTCAAGGCGATAGCGGCCACAAGTAGGAACTCAGAGGCTACTGGACCTGATAGCGACCAGATTCACAGGTCAAAATAAGGGATTTTCTCCTTGAAGGATCCCATAAAAATAATAAATAAACACACTTTGGTGGTTTTAGATCATAAAAATGTTCAAAAATAACAAAAAAAATCATTACATAAAATCATAATCTCAAGCAGGCCTCGTATCCAGTTACCTACTCTATCCACTCGGTTATTGCAGCAATTTGCACTCCATGTATTTCGGTGAGATGAGTAGATAACCATAAGGCCACTTGGGGAAAAAAAACTCATTTTGGAATTACGATATGTCACCCTTAAAACTCGAAGAAGATCAATATGGTCAGACTGCTCCACAGATGCGAAGGAGTCATTCAAATTCCCCTATGACATCAAAAACATTAAGTCAAAGTGATACAATCTAGGCCTAAATAGAATCACTCATCCTAACTCCCTAATAAGTCTATTGATAGACAGAACGCTCCTCGGGATAGAGATGGATGATCATCATAAACAATTGGAATCACACTTGGATGTGGGATTACCCATTAAAAGCAACAAATGCTAGAAAGGAACTAGATTAGTCATATTGGTCAAGCGACTTATCGCTTCATTCATTGTCATTTCTTCACCAATTTATTGTGTGAGGAAGTAGTTCAAAACTTAAACTTAATCATAATAAAAATCAACAAAATATCACTCAATCATAACAAAATCATGTTCATCCTATGAATCATTGCATACAACAATCACAAATTTCCATTGTTTGCTGGGAACATAAGCAGACATGACATCTTTAATTGTAGCTCTCCTACTAGTCGGAATTGTTGTAGCAGCTGAAGCTACCCGATTGAGTTTGAGGAATGAGTGCAATTTAACATGCAAAATCCATTGAGCTAAGTCCTCCGAACGTTGAGGCAATGATTCAAGGGATGCACGCCATCTTGCATGATTGGGCCATCCAGCGTTGATTAGACCATTGATCACCATACACCCTATAAATAGATTAGTCTACATTTTTGCTCAGCGTTGTGTTTTCCACACAGTGTGTCACAAAAAGGGGCAACTTTAGACACCTAAATCGTGTCATTCTTAGGGGATCTACTTACATAGACACACTCATAAGATCATAAGACATAATATTGGACTTTCCAAACATTAACAATGGTTCTCACCACTCATTTGGGGCCTTTTCAAGCCATCCAATCTTGGCTGCTCAAACCAAGAGTGGCCAGATCCTACCCACTCAAGCCTAGAGTGGCCAGACCTTAGCTGCTGCAAATGATAGTGGCAAGATCTTAGCTATTGCAAATGACAATGGCTAAGCCATAAGAAGTAGTTTGTCGACAAATAGGCCCAATATTGGGCGAAAGTGGTAATTTGCATGCAATAAAGGTGATCAAGAGTGACTTTGCATTCCTTTTCATGACCAGCTCACATGGGAGGTTTGAGTTTGCATTTAGAATTGAGTTAACTGACCTCCAAGCATAAAAAAAGGACAAAAGCTTCTTATGCTAACAACCAGTTTGCATAGAAGACTCAAGTGGGCAATTAGATTTTAGTTAACTAACCTTCAAACATAGAAAATGGACAAAATATTCTCATACTAACTTGCACTATGCATGAGAAATTCATTCCTAGGGCTTGGACATAGACCTAGGGTTTCACACTATAAAAGGTGTAAGCCTAAGAGCACCAAATCATATGAGAGAGAATCGAGAGAGACATATTTTTGAGGAGAGCTTTTGAGACTTGGAGAGTTCTCTTTGAGATCACGTGTACGACGAAGCATTGACGAATTGAAGAGCATAACATCTATTTCAAAATCAGATTACAGTCTTTGACCCATAGCTTTGGGGCAAAGAGGGTGAGGTTTAGTTTAGCGAAAGTTGTCTTGTACAATGGCCCGCAGGCTTAGCTTAGGATAGACATAGCTTCTTTTATTCTACTTCTTTTCATAGCTTCTTTTATTCTACTTCTTTTCATATTATTAGCATAGATTTACATGATTTCATGGCATAGTTTCATCATATTTTTGTTACATTATTTGATTACTAACAACCTCATCCGGGGAGGCAATATCAAACACTTAAATGTGTGTTGTTGTTTCATTGCTTGTAGGGCCATAGGTACATCAGATGAAGATTGCAACATACGAGAGCAAAAGGGATCCCTCTAGGAAATAGACCTAGAGAAGGAGGCATTTGTAAGCCCTCATACATTCTCGTGTATGAAATCGGGAAGATTTTATAAGTGCACCACCTCTTCACAAAAATGGCACTCCTTGCCTATTTGTAATTTATAGTATCAAAATGGGTATCCCTAAGAGGGACCAACATGTAACCGAGCTTCAATATCAATAAAGAGATCCATATTTTATTATTTCATGTTATATGCTTTTTCCTCTTGTCTTTCCATTTTATCTTTGGTATTTTAAATAGCATTGCAAGTAGGGTTTAGAAAATGGACCTATGCGTGCATTCTAGGGGTTGCTACACAAGGAGATCCTTTATCCACCCCTCCTTTTCATCATTGTAGTTGAGGCTCTTGGCAGGTCTATTTTAGCAAAAAAAGAGGCAGGATTAATTTTTGGACTTCAAGTTACTTCATAATGTGATCCCATTACTCATCAACAATTTGTTGATGATACTTTTTTGTCCACCTTTGCTTTTGTCAAAGAAGCCAAAATCATCAAACGAGTTCTTCTCTTGTATGAAGAAGTAGCTGGCCAACGGATCAATTTTTAGAAAAGCAAATTCTATTTCCTCAATACTCCTCTAAGAAGACAAAATTTGATTGCCAACATACTTCAATGTTCTATAAGCAATATACCTTCTACATACCTTGGATTACCTCTTTTCATTGGAAATGCCAAAGAAAGCCTATGGGATAATGTCATTGAAAGACTCCAAAAAAAGTTGTCTACCTAGAGAGGTAATCTTCTATCTCAAGCGGGTAAAATTACTCTTACCATGGCCTACCTTCAAAGCATTCCTGTCTATTTTATGTCCTTGTTCAAAGCTCCTACCTCGGTCTATAAAAAAATGGAAAAAATTCAAAAATATTTTCTTTGGACAGTATGTGAGAATAAACACAGATTCCATTTGGTTTCTTGGGACAAGGTCTGCAGACCTAAAGACCAAGGAGGCTTAGGACTCAAAAGGATATTTCTTCTCAACCTTTCCCTCCTCGCTAAACAATCCTGGAGACTCATTTCTAATGAAAAGGTTGAATGGGTCAAAATCATCAGAAGGAAATATCTTCAAGCCTCTGAATTCTTACATGGGCAAGTACCTTCTTATGGGTTGGTTTTTTGGAAATCCATTTTTGAAGCTCGATCCTTATTGCAAAAAGGAACTTGATGGCAATTTGGAAATGGCAATTCCATTTTTTTCTAGGAGGATAAGTGGGCTGGTGATAATACTCTCAACCAAAATCCTATGTTTCAAAGAATCATCAACATAACCAAACATTTATTTGGTCCTTTAGTGGTAAATTTCATATCATCCACCAACGGGATTATGAGCTAGAAAAGACTTAATGTCCTAGACTTTGATGTTGAAACTTCTTACTTGAATGCCCAACTATCTTCCATAAAAATCCCTATTGGAAATCTTAAGGACCAACCCATTTGGGAACCCACTGATTCTGGTGAATTCTCTGTCAAGTCAGCTTACTTGCTTTCCTTAAACAATCTTGAAAATCCCATTCCTTTTAAGCTTGTCTGGACTAAACACCTGAATCCCAAAATTGCTTCCTTTTCATGGATTTGTATTCAATACTGTGTCGTAACTATTGAAAACCTCATAAAAAGTGGCATTATACTTCCTAACAGATGTTATCTTTGCCTTTCTGACTAGGAGTCTACATCTCATATTTTCTTGTTTTGTCCTTACTCAAGATTAGTGATTAGCAAGCTTCTCCAGAGCTTTCAGTTGGTTTGGGCTTTTCCTCCTTCCATTGTTGAACTTTTCCATCAGTGGCCCAATCCTTTTAAAAATCCAATGCTCAAAGGATTTTGGAAATTTTGTCTTCAACATTATCTTTGGCAAATTTGGCTTGAACGCAATAGAAGGATTTTTGATAAAAATACCCTACATGCTGATTACATTGCTAATAAAATAATCCTCTATGCCAAAGATAATGTCCTCTCTACTCCTTTTGATCTGTTTCCTTGTCCTCATTTTGAGAAAGCCATCCTTAATTATTGCAATATATTCCTAGATAATTCAAAGTCTGCTAATCCTTCAAATCCTAGGAGTAATGTCAAATGGATTCCCCCTCCAGCTGGGTGGGCCAAACTTAATTTTGATTGAGCTGCCAAAGAAAACCCTGGAAATGATGGGGTTGGGGTAATTCTTTGAGATCATTTGGAAAATTCTATTTTTGCTTATTCAGAACCTTTGGGCATCATGATTAATCATTCAGCTGAAGCCAAGGCAATTTGGAGAGGCCTCCAATTTCTCAAAAATATTCCTAGAAACATTATAGTAGAAGGAGACTCTTTAAATATTATCAATTACCTAAAGACTTCAAAGCCTAGTAGCTGGAGGATAAGATCAATCATGGAAGAAAGTAAGCAAATCCTTCGCCAGCAACATAACTTTATTGTCCAACATGCATACAGGGAGGCCAACATTGTTGCTGATAGACTTGCTAGTATTGGGGCTAACACCCAAGGGTTATTGACTTGGACGGATACTCTACCTCCTGAGGTGGATGAACTTATTAAATGTGATCAAAGTAATGTCACTCATGTCGAGTCCTAAAAATATTTCCATGTTCAATCCCCAACATTCTTTCTTCCATGTGAAGTCTATGGCTCACATTTCAATCCTTTTGTCAGGTTTTTATTCATGCACCATTATTCACATTGGAAATTGGTTGTATAAACCCTTATGTTTCATTTTCAAAATTATCACCGCCCACACCCATGGTCATACTCATTTTTTGGTAATCGAATCCTTTTGTTATTCCAAGATGAATTCAAGCATGATTTTTAATCATTTGTTTCCCATGAGCATTGATATGCGTAATCTTACCCCATCGAGAACCATTTTCAAACAACCTACTTTTTGTTCATTCCCGAGACTGTGTGGTGATCATACCCATCCTTTCTGTTTCTCGGTCTAGAATATCTTACTGGTTACATTTTTTGTGCACCCTTAATGGCCAATTGTCTCATTTGACATTAATCCACTCAATTATCTGGTGTAACGTCCAATTCCTAAAAATTTGTTTTGACCTTTGCCCTAGCCAATCCTCGTTTGTAAAAATATTTTTTCCTTTTTTGATGTTGCATTTTTGGCTTCCTAACAAAAGTACCAGATATGATAGCGCCTTCCTTTTAATCGTTTTGTTGCATGCTCTGATTATTTACTAGCTTCCTATATTTTTGCTTGTCCTACTAATCCTTTTGCCTAGATTTCCTCTATTTCGTTCCTTGTCTATCACCATAAAGGAAAGCAAACCCATTTTCATTGAACCTGCTATGTTTGAACTTAACCCAATGGTCAAAGATATGTGGAAGGATAAAACCAAAAGTGCACTAATTGAGTTCTTCAAGCTATTCACAAGCGTCGATGAAGGTGTGACGAAGGCCTTTGATGAAACATGGAATAAATTTTTTGTTATAGTTCATGGGGTTGAATTCCATATCACCTTTGAGCTGCTAGCAGACTTAACAAGGCAACCTTTGGATGACAAGATCATCCGACGAAACAAGCACAACTGGGAAGTAGAGGTGGCTTTCTTCGAGAAGAATTTGAAGGTTCATAAAAATCACAAAAAAGGTCTATATCGCAGCCATCTTTCCACTCCTTAGCAAGAAATCCTAATTCCTATCCTACAGTATCTAACGTGTGACAACCTCGAGTCCCAAATTTTCTATTTCCACTTGGCATACGTAAATTATTTTTGTTATGCCAAGATGATGAATATCCCTACCGCCATTTTTTGGTCTATCGACTATAACATCTCTACCCGGTCCAATAAGGAGAATGGTCTACCTTGCCACCAAGGGCTTTTCAATGTCCTGTACAGATATCTCCTTCTCAAATTCCCTAGAGGTAACATTCCTACCCCTGACTCTGAGGAGGAGAATTCCTCCTCTACGCCCAGCCCCAGAGTTTCAAAACCCAAAAGGAAGGCTAAAAATGATAAACCCCATTCTGAATTCCACATTAGGAAGAAGGTCAAAGTCGAAGCCACTCCTGTCAGATGTTCCCAAAGGCTCAAACACAAAGAGTTGGCTGAAACCCCTCCTTCCACTTCGGTCAAACCCTCAAAGGCTCAATCCAGCTCACCTGACCTAGTAGAAAAATACCTCCACAAACTGGTTGTTCATGCTACTTCTGCAACTATTGATCATCTGGAGACTGCTCACGTAGCCATTGGTAAAGCTATTGTGAGTCTCAAAGAATAGAGGCATGCTCTTAGCCTCCTATTATTTTGTGATAATTTTAATGATACTTCTATGTTCTCTACTACCGAAGTTTCGTAGGATACTAAAGGAGGTGCCAAAGACAAAGATGTGGTTGAAATTGCCAAGGATGCATGTCTTGAAGTTTTGAAGGACGACCTGAAGGATATCCCAAAGGATGACACAAAGGACACCATTCTGGAAACTGCTATTAATTCTCCAGCACAATGCTCTCTATTTTTGTTGTCATCCTTACTGTCTGGTTCTTGATCCTTTGGTCTAAAGGATTGCAGGTTTCATTTTGGTCTAGGTTGGTTGCTATCTGTTGTTAGTTCCTTTTTTGTTCCTTTGTCCTTGAGGACGTCTCATTTTGGTAAATTTTGGCTTTTGCCTCTCGGTTGTGCTCTGTCTGAAGTTGTTTAGAAGTTCTTTGTTCCTTCTTGCTTCAAATATGTAAAAGGCGTTAGGGCGCCTTTCAAATGCCCTATTTTCAATAAAATTAATTTACCAAAAAAAA
>JAQPPZ010005401.1:0-31718 GCA_028583015.1 Wollemia nobilis | reverse complement strand
ACAAACACACAAAATCAAATTAAAATAAGTAAATAAATAAGTAAATAACAACAAAAATAATAAAATAAAATAAAAAACATGCTCCTTGAGTGTGTCAAAAACAAAAGCACAACCAAACACACACACAATAAGATAAAAGAAACCACAACACGAACCACATAGAAAAACACAAGAACCACATAACAAAACACAAACAAGACAAAAACAATAGAACACTACAAAGACATAACCCAAAAAAAACATGAAAAATAAACACAACCAAAACCTAAAATAATAAAAAAATAAAATAAAAATAAAAATAAAAAACAACCAACAACAGAAAATAAACAAAAATAAAAAACATAGAAAACACTTACATAAAAAATACGAATTAACACAAACAAAGAGAAACACAAGAACAAGAATGACAAAAGCACAAGAAGAATAACAAAAAACATAAAAAAACACAATACAAAAAAAACACAAGAAAAAAAAAACAACACAAAGAACACAAAAACAAAACAAAACAAAAGAACACACACACCTTAAAAAACTAAAAAAAAAAACAAAAAATTAAAAATAAAAAAAAATTGAACATAACAATGACCTATCTAGACCAGAAGACTATTAAGGCAAAAAACAACAAAGGAAACAAAATAAATAAGAGTGATCTAGGGAACTAAAAAACCTGAATGAACCAAAGAGAAGCAAAAAAATCAAGAAGAAACTAGGTACCTTCAGAACTAGAGCCACCAAAGAATGATAAAAAGAAGAGCTTCCCTAATTTGTGAAGCCCACCACCTAGGAGGGTGGCCATAACAAGTAAGATCACATTTTTCCAAATCCCAATTAGCTAAAGCATCAACACTCTTGTTTTGATCTCTGACCACATGATTGTAATCAACTTTCAAAAATCCCATCTGGATTAATTGAATCTTCTCAATAATTATTTTTATTCTCCAATCAACCTTATGATTCTTGGAAGGAGTCTTCAAAAGATTAATCATAAGTTGAGAGTCAGACTCAACTAATACCTTTTCCCACCTAACCTTAGTAGCCTCCTAAAGGCCTCTGAGGTTACCATACCCCTCAACAAGGTTATTGGAAATACTACCCAAATTCTTAGCAAAAGTAAAAACCATGGAGCCATCTAAAAATCTACCAATTCCACCCACACTAGCTTTTCTAGGGTTCCCTCTAGAGGCTCCATCAGTATTGACTTTTTCAAAATCCCTAGGAGGAGGTTGCCAATTTCTTGTCCTATCCATATTACTAATACTCACATTCCCTTTAAGTTGGTTGCCCTTAGAATATTTAATCTTCAATATTTGCATCACTTGATCCCATCTTTGGTGGGAGTTTTGGGGGTGATTAAGGAGTTGATGGACTGATTCAACTAAGTTGGCTATGGTATTTTGCAAAATATAGTGAATATCCTTCCTATATTGATTAAAAATTTGGCTATTTCTTTCAATCCAAATATTCCAAAGAAGAATGATAGAACCCATCCAAACTAACTACCTAATAAAATGATCAACACCCTCTTTATTAGACCAATCCCTCTAAAGTTATTCAAAAGTAAAAAAATTGGACCACTATAAGCCAAGTAAAGTGGCCATTCTCCTCCATAGCTCAGAGGCTAAAGTACACTCAATAAAAATATGGTTGCTAGTTTCTACATTCTCTTCACACATCTTACATCTAAAAGGGCCATGAAAACCATGCTTCATAAGTTGCTCACCAGTAAGCACCCTACGATTCAATAAAATCCAATTAAAGAACCTCACCTTAGGCCAGAGGTTTTGAGCCCACAATTGAGAAAATATGTCAGAAGAATGGTTGGGATTATTATGGCATAAGTTCAAATAACCTTGAGCAAATGAATACTCACCCTTAGTAGTGTTGTTCCAACCAAAACAATCTTTTTCATGGGACCAAGAGAGAGATCTCATATGAAGGATGCCTTGGATATCTTGTCTTTACCTTTCTAGGATTTGAATAGTCTATTCCTCAATAGGGATCCAATATCTACCAACCTTTGAATTACTAGTATGATACTGACAGTAATTAGCCACCTTTATCTAGTTAGCTTGGTGAAGCTCCTCCATCCAAGGCCTCCAATTGGGAAACTGAGTTATCAAAGGCTTATGACCATCCCAAGAATCTATCCAAAAATTTTCCTATTTACCATTATGAATGATCCAAAATAAATTTTTCTTTATCAAATCCTCACCAGTATTAAGAACTGCTAAAATGGGAGAACCTTTGGTAGGAAGTTGATAGCGAACAAGGTCTTCAGGACTTTTTTTCTCGGCATATTTAGCACAGAGATTATTAGCCCAAAGAGCATTGCGGTTATGCAATATCCTCAAATATAATTTAGCAGCTAAAGCTTTGTTGTTATTAATAGAATACCAGAATCCTAACCCCCCTTTATTCTTAGGAAGACATAAAGTGTCCCATTTCACCAAGGCCCAATTTCTTTTCTCCTTAGTACCACTCCAAAGGAAACAATGACTGATTTGATCTAGTTCTCGAAGAACAACCTTTGGAATATTCAACATAGAAGATACATAAATAGGAATATATTGAAGGATTGATTTTACCAAGGTGATTCTACCTCCAGAAGAAAGCCACCTGTTGGTCCACTTTCCAATTTTCTTCTTGACTTTGTCCAACAACCAATTCCAATATTTATTTTTTTGCCTTTGAATATTTATGGGAATACCTAAATAAGTGATTGGAAGGGAGGTCTTTTTATATCTTAATTTATCCAAGACCATGGATTCCTATCTAGCAGAGTAGTGAAAAAAATAACTTTATATTTGTCTTCATCGATCAACTGCCCAGTAGCCTTAGAAAAATAGCTAATGATTTGCTTAATATTAGAAGCTTCCTTAACTATAGCTTTACCTAAAAGAGTAGATTCATCCACAAATTTAAGATGAGATATAGATCTAGCTCCATGAGCAATGGTAACTCCCTCAAGAGTTTTGTTTTCCCTCTTTTTGGTTATAGTCCTACCCAAGCATTCAACAAGAATGATGAATAAATAAGGGGATAGCGTGTCACCTTGCCTAATACCTCTGGAAGCTGGGAATGACTGAGAAGACCTGCCATTGATAAGAACTAAGTATGAAACTAAAGAGATACATCCCATAATCCAATCCATCCAATCCTTAGAGAAACCAAATTGCCTCAAAACTTTGATAAGGAAGTGTCAATCCACTCTATCATAAGCTTTGGATAAGTCTAACCGAATGAACATGGAAGGAGAATTTTGCATATCCATGGAATGGATGGTTTCTTGAGTAAGAAATATCTCATCTACTATTTGACGTCCTTCCGCATAACCCCCTTGCTCTGGGGAAATAATCTTATGCAAAAGAGGCGTCAACCATTTTTGCAACCCACAATAGATCGAATAGAGAATCCATGGATTCAGTGAAGGGAGTAAATTATCGCTTAGGGTGACGTTAGTTTTGTCCCTGATTCGCTTGAACATTACTATTATAGTTCATAGGATGAGGTTGGGCCTGATAGTTTGCATTTTGAGGAGTCATTACTATTGTAGGCCCAGGGATATTTATGTCCACTTGATTGATTGTTGTTGGCTTTACAAGTATCGAGCTATTTTTAGGATTCTTTGTCCACTCCTTCTTACAATGTTTTGTTATTTCTCCCTCTTGGATTTTTATTTCCTCTATGTTTCTAGCCTATGCTAGAGCTTCTTCCAAGGTAGGTTATTGTTATAATTGCAATGTCAAAGAAATGGATTTTAAGCAACTCTTTGAAAACAATCGAGTTAACTCAGCCACTAGTAATAGATAAGGTAGCTTAGCTAAAAGCGTTCACCACATATTTTCGTAATTAATAATTGACTTATCCTCAATTTTTTTCAACCCTGTGAGGTCTATTAATGTTACCTTCCTTTTGGTATTAAAGGTGAAACGTTCCAAAAATGCGTCAACAAATTGTTCAAATGTGTAGACGCTATGTTTTGGAAGTTGGTTGAACCACTCAATGGCAAGACCAGAGAGTGTACTTAGGAAATTTTTGATGAGCAATGCATCATTATATTGTATGTTAAAGAACAAATTTAAAAATCTAGTAACGTGCTCTTGAGCATCTTCTTCCTCCTTTAATTTATCAAAATTGGGCATTTTGAAATGCTCAGGATAAATCGGGGAAAAATTGGATGGATGTAATGGTTGGTTCTTTAACTGACGCAAAGTAGGATTTTTAAGCCCATTGCCAGTTGTCCTACCTTCTACAGTTTCTAAGCGTGCAATAAAATATTGATACGCATCTGAGGATTTGATTTCCTCTTCCTTGTTTTGAACTCGTAGAGGTGGATGAGGGATATTAAGCATAGATTGAGGTGGTTGATTGACATTAGCCACACCTCCATAATGTGCTTCTATATAATTCTCATTTTGTTCCAAATCATCGTAGGCCCCATAAGGTGTTTCTGGTATGGGCCTACACAGAGGAACGAATGCCTCTTGAAGGTTATCTATGTTTGGCCTATCATATATATTCTGTTTAGGCCTAGGAGGTCTAGGAGGTAACATTGTATTAGTTCTAGGAGATCTATCTTGTTGGATTTTTGGTTGCCTTGGGTGAGCCTCCTATTTATGCATATTTGTATTAGAGGCTCCATTACGCAAAGTTTCTTGAATTTGGTGTTCAAGTCTTTCTTTATTTAGTTGTTGCTACTGCTTCAAAATATCTAAGTAATGTTTATCAGACCTAAGTTGATTAAACTTGGCCTGGTAGTCAACATACTTTACCAATTGATTGGTCTGATCAGCTGTATTGGGTCTAAATGCCTTAGCACTATTACTCTGATATCTATCTTGTTTAGGGGGTTCGTGAGGTCTATTACTACTTTCCCTCAATTGAGGTAGGTTGCATTGACTTGAGGCTCACCCCTAAATAGATCTTCTTGATAATCTACTGGTGTAGAGGTACAACGTGCTTGCATTGACACATTTGTATGAGGATAATTTGGATTATCCTTAGGTCTTCCCTCGTAAACGAGGAAATGTAAGGCAGAATGAGGTCACCTATGGCAACAAGTATTACCCTCATCGTGATCATGGCACGATGGGGAAGGTCATTTTGTAATCATAAGATGATCATTCAACCCTACCTTAGGTGATAAGTCATATTCCTCTACAATAATGCGAGGAGTAGATCGAGCAGGCACACGAATGCGTGGGATTGCTCTATTGGGAAGTGCTCCATTACACGGTGACTCTTCTCAAAATAAGGCATTAGAAACATCTATATTAGGGAAATAATTCCCTAAAATGGTACTGTTGCTTGTTGGGGTACCCCGTGTAGGAGTCCCTCGTTGGCTAGGTCCCTTTCTTGTTGATTAGGAGTAACCATACATTCATTTGTCACTCGACGATTAGGAGTATGACTTCCTAAATTGGGACCATCATCTATGGGGGTGCCCCATGTAGGGGTCCCTTGTTGGCTAGGTCTCCTTTCAGCCCTTTTAGGGCCAGGAAGAGTAGGTGGTCTCCAAGGAGGTATTACCATGTCCTTGGGATCTAGGCAAAGATGTTGTACGTCTTCCCTACTCACTGCAACTTCCACCCTTAAATAGGCTTGGATATGGGTATGTACCATAGCTATGTACTCTAGACTACTATATGATTATCTCCTTTACAATTTTTATGAATTTGAAACAAACAAACAATAGAAACACACAAGTATAAAAGTGATTATCTCGTTTAAATATTTTAAATGTGAATCCCTAAACTATTTGTTGTGTTTCAAGATGTTTTTCTTTGTAAATAAAATACTTGGTGTGTTTGATATTTTTTTGGATGATATACTCAAATTTCAAAGGATTTCACCTATATACTCACACAAGATAAATATGGTGATGAAATCCATATCCAATGAGGTAGCATAGGTACTACCAACCCTCATCCAGCACCCCGTGCACAACGATACACCCCTCCAAAGAGGAATGAGTGCTATTTTGCATAGTTAGAACAGTTCTTCGGTTAGCCTTGGACACGGATGGGTCCCCATGATACTCTTTCACATGAGCCAATCAAGTGGTAATTACATCTAGTATTGGTCTCGATCAACAGGTTGGATGTGAGATCCCAACATCGCTGATGTTAAAATAAAACGTGGTGTGTGGGGTTCCTTTTAAATATTGAAATCAAAAAAGACAACATACAATGATGATTCACTAATATGCATGAAAGTATATTTTAATTTCGAATTTGTGAGTAGCAAAAGGAAACCATTGAAATTGACAATCTATATGCACTTAACCTTCTTTTGGTTAAGTTTCAAGCAGGCAAACTAGACAAAAAGCATGTAATCTATTGTTCTTTTCCCTATTTTCTCTAATTTAATTAATAAAAAATTTTAGAAAGAGGATATCTAACCTTTATATGCATAGAGAAGACAAGAAAATGTAAAATTTGACTAATTTGAACAACATATATGCAAATTGAAGGTTGGGAAAGGTGTAAATTATGACTTGGAAATTGCTATTTCTGTAGAAAACCTCTAGTTTTGTGACCATCCCTAACATGGATGGTTAGCAGTTTAGAGGCTGTCCCACACAGTGACACCTAGTTGGTCGTCCCACCCAGTGACACCTAGCAACAAAGGGGTCGTTTTTGCTCCAAATGGTCAAAACCTGCAACCTGTAAAACAAAAAATGGATGTCAAAATTGACACATTCAAAGGGGAGACATAAAAAATTTCAAATACCATGATCGTCACTAAAGAAGCAAAATTTACAACATCACCTTAAGGGCACTTATATTGCAATGTAGAGTAGTTTTAAAGCATTCAAAGGGAAAGAAGCATAAACATGTAATCTATCAAATGAAACAAAGTATGCAATAAAGAGGGTGGATTTCTCCTTATATTAATTCATTCATAGCTTCAAAACTTGATTACAAGATATCCCCTTGAGGGCTTTACAAATTGATACTTTCAACATTACAATGTGCAAGGGATCTAATCCCTTGCAAGGTCTTAAAGCGATGTTCTATGGTGTGAATATCGTATTCCCACAATTGAGAGCTATCCTTCAACATGTTCTTCTTGTCTTCTTAGCTCCTCCCTCCTGTATAGAATACCTGCACCTACACACAAGGGATTGAAAGGGGGTTAATAGCACCTATGTTATAAAAATAAAGCATTGAAATTATAGAAAAGGAGTTATTCTAACAACATCAAAACTAATTTATAACACATGGAAACTATTCTAGATGCTTTATAAATGAAGTATAATATAATATAAATTATTTTGGAGAGATTCAAACACATATTTCAAAGTAACAGTGTGCAAAAATAGTGACCATCCCTGATAGGGACACCTAGACCTTCAACATTGGAGACCTCAAATTTACCATCAAATCTGCTCCAATGTTCACCAAATTTGGACCAAAGGTTCATCTAACCATTCCTAAGGGGTTTGTGGAGGAATTTCTCCTAAATTACCTACTATTTTTTGATCATCCCTATGTGTGACACCTACTGACTATTGATCGTCCCTAGGTGGGACGGTTACAGATATGGCTTTCTTTTGCCACCAATACTCAAGGAAATTGGTCCAAAATTGATTTAGGGTGTTTTCAATAGATGGGACCAAGTCTACCTCCAATTTGACTGGTTTAAAATTACTAGGATGGGTTTCTATTACCCCTAAAAGCACCTTTAGTTGAAGAGGGTTTCAACCTCAAATGGGTGATATTTGGTTTGCAAAATGTGAGTATGAAACTGGGCAGCACTTCGTTGTTCAATTGCTTCTATTCTCATTTTTGAAATTGGGTGCATACATGTATTTTTATAGCCCAAAATGGCATCTAGGGCAAAGGGATAAGTCTTGCCATGCGAGGCAAGTACCGCCACTTGTCCAATTTGATAACATGCATAGCTGAGGGAAGGTTACCTATTTGGGGCCCCCAATCTTCTATCCCTGACCCTAATGGCAGTCCCCAATCAATTTGGGGTGATTGAACACAGTAATGGTAGTCTTTGATTGTCATTTCATGTATACTTTGAATTTTTCAAAGGTTTGTTTAGGGACCGTCCCATCGAGGGATGGTTATGTATGGTCATCCCTGGGTGGGATGGTCACAAGGAGGTGCCCCAAAACTGCCATAAACTGCTAGGAAATCTCCAAAATATGTTTTGGAGCCTAATGCAAGCCTAGAGGGGTGCCCAATGGGCCATATTATGTCGATAAGAGTGGCAAATGTGATGCACTGGTAGTATTATCTGATTTACGTGATTTAGTTGTCTACAAATTTTATTTTCCTTTCTTGGGAACCAACATAATAAAAGTGAAATTGATCTCACTTATTGTAGCCTTCACTTTCTAGGCCTCTTCAACAACAAACAACATATCTTTCTTCAACAAATACCAAAAGGTTTGTCGAAAAAGCATCACGATCAACCACCTTGTTGGGATTGAAAGATAAAAGTACTTCATGTAGCTCCTCCATAGATATATTCTTCATTAGGCTTTACTTTTATCCTTAAATGATAAATGATAGAATATTTTATAAAAGCTTATCTTGTGCCTCCTTATATTTCCCAATATATGATGAAATATTTTTGAAATAATTAATTGCGTACATATTTTTCTCAGTATTTCTTCCATTTGGAGGTATTATATTTTTTTTGCAATGAAAAGAAAAGATTGTTTTTGTTGTAGCATGATTTTTTTTGGTATTTTTATCTCCTTCCTTGAGCCATTTCTCCCTAGGTTTTTGAAACCAATATGAGTCCACCTTTTTTAATGTGCTATGATAATTAGAAAGTAATTTTTTCTTTCACATAAAAATCTTCATCCATTACATTGATTTCTACATCTCTTTTTGATCTTAGGTTTGATTTCCTTATTTTCTTTAAAAATTGCCAAAATATTTGGCAATCCAGAATTTTCATTTGCTCCCTTAAATATTTCATCTTTTGAACATCTTATACATATATCATACTTTAAAATTTGCTTTATCCCACTATAACATAACCATGTAGAAGAAATCAGGGTCTTGAAGCCACATATACTACAAGTAAAATGGATTTGGATGACCATTATTAGGTAAAGCACAAGCCAAAAGAATGGGTTTGTGATTTGATCTTACTTGGAGTAAAATATCTAAAGGGATTATAAACTTTGGTTGCAACTATATTTTGGATAATAATATTCTATCTAATATTTCTAATAAATAAGTTTTCCCAATGAGTCTATCATCCCATGTATGTTGAAAGCATGAAGGACTAACATTCCAAATGCTATTTGAATTGACAAATGAAGGAAATTCTTGCATTTATTTAGACCATCCTAGAGTACTGCTCTTCTCTTCCAAAGGAGATAAATTTGTGTTAAATTCACTTCAAGAATCCATAGATCATAATTATGGATCATTATTGTGCTTGAAAAAATATTCTAAGGTCCTTCCAACATATTTTATGAGGAGTAGCAATAGTTGGAGCATATAAATTTATAACCCTAACTTTGATGTTGTCCTCTTTCTTGCAAAAAAATCTAGCAAACCAATTACTTTTTGCTTCTAACACTTTCCATACCATGTGTTTTTTTCTAATATTGTTGCAATAACAATTAAAGCTCCTATTGTAGAAATTTCTAGACAATAACCCATCTTCCAAATATTTTTAAACCTATCCTTACATGCCTTACTACTTAGTTTTATTTCTTTATTAAAATAAGTTCAAGACTACAATAACCTATTAATTCCTTGATATTTTTTTTAAGGTGTCTTTTTCAAACCCCTAATATTCCATGATGTAATTTTTATCATCACCTTTTATTTTTATTAGTGGTATTAGCTCCACTTCTTGTTAAAACCTATGATATTTTTATTTGGTTTCCCAAATTGACATTCCTTTGAGTTTTTCTCTTTGTTCATGCTTTATTGGTCATCGTCTAGTTTTTTCATTCCCACCAACACTTTCATCTTCATCAATCTATTCTAAATTTCCATTTTTTTCATAATGAGACTTATCTTCTAAAGATTTATGTTTCCCTAAAGAGTCTAAAAATTAAGGAATAGACTCATAAACACTTTATCCTTAATATTATCCCAAAAACCCTAAAGTGCAAGGATGACCCTCCACAAGAATTACTTTCTTATGTTTTCCTTGAAATCCCAAATTTCCATGAATTTCCTCCATATGGATTTCTTTATTATCCTACTCTTGAAACCCTAAAGTGCAAAGAATAAACTCTATACTACCTTTATGTTTATTTCAAGAAGAATATTTTATGTTACTTGAGAAAAATTAAGATGATTTACCTAACATAACTTTGACCTCCCTTACCTCATTCACTTTAAAATTTGCCTCCCCATATTCACACTTTTAACTCCTTTTATATTTGAACTTGCACATTGTACTTCCTAATCCCTTGTGTTATTTTTTTAATGGTTTATTTGAGTGAACTATAATGATATTTTCCATTTGATGATGTAGAGGGGTTTTTCCTACAAATATCTTAGGAGTAGAAAACCATTGAGCTTACCAACTTCTATGATTATATCATCTACTTGTTTAATGTTGAAGTTTGTCTAATCGCTAAAATTTTCATATCTTTCTCCATCATTTTCCCTTTGTAATCTCTTGCCATGTGTTCAATATTTATGGTATTTACAACATCATAATGTAATGTTTTTATAATCAATTTGTTTTTTTTCATTCTCTTGATTTAGATTTAATCCTAATAGACTATAGTAAAGGATTTAAAATATCCACATATTCATGTGTTTATGGTATGCCTTATCTCCGTAGTAGTTGATCCATCCTAGATGAACTATCCTAGAGTATTACCAATATTATTCAAAACCTCTTTATTAATGATTTGATAAGGAAGTTCAAAAATCCTAATCCACAAAAGAAGCCTTTTAATAGTCTCTATATTTATAAAAAAATCCTCAGTCTATGGTCTTAAATATAATAAATATTTATCCCTAAACCAAGGGCCACCATCCATTATTGTATCCCTTATTTATAAAATGGAGAAGATAATGAGGGAAAACCCCTTTGGAAGATAAATCGAGTATTTGGATTTCAATCCTTATTTCCACTTGATCTAGTTTTAAATTTAAAAAAAACCTTACCAGTATCCATGGAACTTACTTATTAACCTTATGGCTTTAAGAACCATTATATCATGCTCGATCATATCATCATTTTTAATCCCTTCTACCATATTATATTCTACCTATATAGGGTTTTTCATAGATTCACTCTTCCTCTTATCACTAACTAGGGCATCCATACTTCCAACTAGGGCATCCTTACTTCTAGCTATGGAATCCTTACTCCCAATAAGTACTTTTAAAAATGAATTTAGTTCCACGTTACCTATATTTTGTTCATATGAATCCTTTAGTTTTTTATTTTCTCTTATGATCTAGAATGAGTGATTTTCACTACTTTCACACACTTTTCTTGCTACTTGTTGCTCACACTTCCAACTTCCTGCTCATGCTTCTTGCTTGCTCATGGCATGTACTTGTTTTTAATCTTCAATAATACCTATACTTTTTTTTTCCACATTTTTATTAATATGATTATATTTTAACATATTATAATTGTCTTTATCTTAAATTTTATAGTTTTTTTTCTTTTTTTTTAGTTTGGTTTACTTACAAATTAAGTGTTACTAGGGTTTATTGAATATATTATATGATCTTTTGTAGTCATTAATTTATATATAACAATAATATCTCTTCATATAATTTGATATCCATTTTATCTATTCAATTTTATCTTCCAATGGCTTTGGAAGATAGAGTGAAAACATAATCTAAAAATATTTATACTATCTTCTAAAATAATTCTATATCCTACAATGAATACTTCCATATTGACACTATAATATTTTTATCCTAATTTGAATCCATGTGAGGACCTTATCATGTATGGCTAATTAGGTAAATGTTGTAACTTTAAGCAAGAATTAGTGGACCATATATTTGTCCTAATTATACCATTGATACCCATAAGAGGAATTTCCTTTCCTCATAAGATACTTTAATTTCATATTCACCTTTACCATAAAACCCTATTGGATCAAATATTTTATTTCCTTTGAGATAATTAAAATAACCCTAAATCCTTAGGTCATCCTTCAGTTGACTACTATATTTTTATAGAATAAATATTTTATTATAGCCTTTACGTATTATTTTAGTCTAATGTCACCCAATAGTTGCATACCTTTAATCGTCATAAGACCTATTCTTGTAAATATAAATTATGTAAAGTTGTTCTCTTCTATAAGGGATACTTGTTGATAGAGAATATCATAAGATTTTAAATTCCCCACTTTCTAATATTCTCAAAAAAATCTTAACAATGTGTATCCAACTTACAAAATTCCTAATCAAATAGTTATTCTCTGAAGAGATTTCTAGTGGAAAGCAAATCACTTGCTAATAATATGACCATATTGGATTTCCATGGCTTTTATTTGATCATAATAGCCTTCCATAATATTTTACCCAATAAGGCAATCCTTAAGACATTATAATTAATAATCCCTATACTTATGTATCTTATTGGATTACTTACCCTACTTTATGCTATTGGTGTCTTACCATAGAAAACCCTTCTAGATTCATTCCAACCTACTAATAAATTTCAAGGGAATGTTTAATTATATAACCAATATATAAAAATGTCTTACAAAATAAATTTAATGAGAAGATTCCCTCTTATCATCAATGGTCATTTTCCTTTCCACATCATCAAGTTTTATCATAATTTCTCCATAATAATGATCCAAAGCTAAATTTCTCTAGATCCTTTGAAAAAGGGATTCCATATATAATAATTTCAAATATATTTGTATTCAGAATTAAAATTCTTAAAACATATTTTATTTCTTAAGTCTATATTTATGAAAAGTAACTTTAATTGTATTTTTTTTGTACACTTCCTAAGGCTTATTTTGGTGAATTATTGTTAAAAATACAAATTCAATTGTAAAATTATTTGTTCATCTTAGAGTGTGGTTGAATGAGTGTCCTTACAAATTATTTTACCATTATAATACAAATGTATAAATAAATAGGATCCCCTTGACTCAATCCATACAAGGATCAACAAACCTTTAGGAGAGTCATTAACTAGTAGAGAGATCTTGGGAGAGGAGTAAATGAATCTAGTCCATCTTCTCCATTATTTAAATAATCTAAATATTTGATGCATTTTTTGTTGGAGAACCTATTTTACCCTATCAAAATCTCTAGATATTCTTATCATTCATGTAATTCTACTTTTTGTGGTATAAAAAATAAATTAACTCATGCACAATAATGATACTACTATAAATCTATCTACCTCTGGCAAATTTTCTTGTTTCTCCAAAATAAATTATGAAAGTAACTTATTAATCTTATTAGGTAACACCATTGAGATTATTTTATAGATGACACTATACAAAGCAAATGGTGTAAATATCTTAGTTAAAATGAATTCTAGCACTTATATTATTAGTACTAAGAACATAGATTTTACTACATTGAGTACATTCTTTATCACCCTCGACTAATTTACTATATGTACCAAATTATTTCTAATTATATCCCAAAAATTTTGAAAATGTATTTTTGAGAAGTCATTTGAACCTTGTGATTTACTCCAATCCATGGTAAAAGAGTCATGTTTATCTCATATTATGGTATCCTTTCCATAAGTGAATCATTCTGGTGTGTCATAATGATTGTAGAAATTAACCAAATTATGTCCTCTTTATTTTCCTAATGAATATGCCCATAATTAGTTATAATTTTTTTGAAGTGCATTACAAACATAGAGATTATATCTTTCTATTAGTGTATTTTTTTATCTAATTTTTATCTCCAAAATACTTATTTTATTCTAGGATATTTTAAATAATTTCTTGTAGAATAATTTTGTATTTTGATCTATTTTCCTCAACCATTTCAATCTCAAAATTTTCTCCAAAATATTTTCTCCTCATTGTGTAAATCTGGAGATGACAATCGATATTTTGCTCTTGGTTTGGAATACTTTTAGAAATGCTTTATGATTGAAATTTTCCCTAATTCATCTCCATTTGTAACTTTAGATTAGCTTTTTATTTTAAAAATAGCCTTGAAATTTTTCTTATTCTATATTTATGTTTAGATTTTAGGAATTTGAGTTTTCTTATTTATCGTAACAAGAAGGTACCTTTTAAGATGAGGACTTGGATCAAACATTCTTCACCCAAAATGGGATTCATGTAGGAGGAAAGTCCATAAAATCCTTTACAGTAATAGGATGATATTTATACCTATCTATTTGAATACTTATATCTTAAGAGTAATATTATCTTCTATCCAAGAGTGACTTGTAAATCTTTTTAATGCTTTTGCATTAAAACTTATGCTTTTTATTTTGTTGGTCCATGTAAATACCTTCTCATTTGGTGAAAATTCCATAGTTAAAACTAATTTATAAACATCCTTGATATTTCTTTCTCTAATGAAGCTATAGTGGAGTCCCATTTTTCAATCAAAATATTCAAGGATGGAATTAAAATCCCCATTGAGAATGCATATTTGAGTAGCTAGTTCTCCCATGTACACATTTATACTAGAGGAGTGACTTGTATTATCATCCTTGAGAAGTTTTTGATAATTATTTAGAATATCAAAAGAGGCATTATATTATGTCACTTAACATGGCATGATATCCAATTAATTCATGAATCCATGTACACAATTTATATTATTTGGATTCCAACAAATGGATAGCCCCTTAAAACATCTAGTTGAGAATTATATCATAGTAAATAATTTATAAATAGATGGAAGTAATTTTCCCAATGCTTCAAATGAGACTTAAATAATGGATATCAAGTCCTTGCTATAGTCCTTCCAAGAGGTGAAAATCATGTGCATGTTAAGAGAAGGAAATAAAGTTGCTGACTTTATGGCCAATCATGGAGTTAGTAGCAACTCAAATAATCAGGATGGACTCATTTCATTCTCACATGATCTCCTCTTTAGGTCTTGATGGTTATTCTAGCTTTGGTAATATGAAAAGTTGTAGTTTGTGCTCTATCATGGATATGTTCCCTTCGAGGACTAGTTCTATTTCCCTGAGTAGTGCTCTTAGCACTAATTATGGAGAAAGAGAATGGAATAATATTGTTACTTTTGTGACCAAGGCTAAATTATAGTTGTATCAGAATAATAGGATGGAAAAATATTGAAAGACTTAGGTGAAGTGTTGTAGGTCCTAGTTCAAATTAAAAATAATACGAGTTGGAGGTCGATTTCAGCCTCTCCAAATCTTAGTTAATAATTTTGTTCTCTTGTTCTATTTGTAGTCTTCTATTTTCCTGAGTAGTTTCCTTAGCACTAATTATGGAGAAATGAAATGGAACAGTCTTGTTGCTTTTGAGACCAAGGCTAAATTTTAGTTGTATAAAAATAATAGGATGGAAAAATATTGAAAGACTCATGGGAGGTGTTGTAGGTCCTAGTTCAAATTAAAAAGAAGAAGGAAGACTTGGAGGTCGTTTCAACCTCTCCAAATCTTAGTTAATAATTTTGCTCTCTTGTTCTATTTGTAGTCTTCTATTTTTCTGAGTAGTATTCTTAGCACTAATTATGGAGAAAGGGAATGGAACGGTCTTGTTGCTTTTGTGACCAAGGCTTAATTTTAGTTGTATCAGAATAATAGGATGGAAAAATGTTGAAGGACTCATGGGAGGTGTTGTAGGTCCTAGTTCAAATTAAAAATAAGAAGGAAGACTTTGAGGTCGATTTCAACCTCTTCAAATCTTAGTTAATAATTTTGCTCTCTTGTTCTATTTGTAGTCTTTCATTGTTGGCCTCTTGTGTCAGTTTTCATGTTCTTTGATCTGATTTTTTTATCTGGCTATACATTTTCGACCTTGAGATTTTGTCCCTACTAGAAGTTCCTTTGTCATTTGTAAAAGGGTTGGGGCACTTCCAAAAACCCTTGTTTTCAACATCAATATAAAAAAATATGATAGGCCTTTCATTTATAGGGTGATAGTGTTTGAAATGGATCTATTTACATCTAAATTAACCTAGATAGTTATAAAATTACCCTTTATTCTAATACATATTATCTCATCCATATTTATGTAGATTCTTATAATTTTTCTAATGGATTCAAAGGTGTAAGCCAACCAAAATTCATATGTCAATTCATACAAATAGATCAAAAGCAAGACCCTAGAAGATTGTTTTTCCATGGATTTAAACCCTGTATGTCAATATTTCATTTAAAGCCTTACACTTTAGTAGAATCAGGACCTTCCTTTAAAAATGATGTTATGATATTACTCATTGGATAAACTGGTTATAAAGTATCCATTGGTCATATGTGATTTATTACATCCCTTTAGTTCCCCATATCCATTTTGTCCAATCAAAAAGTTGCGTAGTGGAGAGTCGTAAACATACAATATCATAAATATGGTTTCTCTTTTTATATTTTTAATTTCTGATTTTTAATTCTCAAGTTTAAACGGAAATCTCTTCTATTGCTTCCATGCATGTAGATATTATGGTGATGGATTTAAATATAGTTTGAATTCACCTTAAGCTCATGTTGCACCTAGTTTTTCCTATTGATTTCTCTAAATTGCAAATATGGATTTGAGGGATCCAACTAGATCTCTCACCCATTTTGTAAGTCAATCAAAATACTAATAAAACTATAACCTAGATAAGGAGTTATGGGACCCACACCCTACAAGAGCATATCATCCAATGCTAGCAAATTGTTCCTCCATACCCGTATCATTTAGCTAATCGTGTAATATATTATTATTTTTAGTTATTATTTAGTTTTTTGTTTATCAATTTTATTGATTAATTAATTTATTATTACTTAATTATGGATTAATATTTATTAAGACATTGGGAATCCTAGTCCTCATTCTTGTAGTGTATGTTAGTGATATAATTGCAATCCTTGTTAGAACATTAGCTCTAAGACACAAATAAACTCCTTTCTCACAATTATTCTCATTCTTGTTTTTGCTCTTCATACTTACCTATAAACATAGTAAGCACATCATTTCTATTATAAAACTATAAAAAGAATTAAGTGTAAATTATAGTACACCCCTTTTTTACAATTAATTTCATTCCCATTTTTCCTTTCCATAGTTACCAACAAACATAATAAGTATGTTGTTTATATTATATAACAATAAAAAAACATCAAGTATAAACTATAAGTGTAATATAAATCATCAAATCAAGCTATTTTACTATGAGCAAAAAAATAATTAAAAACATACTCATTCCCATTTTTATTTTCCATAGATATCAACAAACATAGTAAGGATCCCCGGGAATGTGGTCTACCAGCAAGGACGCCACTTGCATTATCGGTGATGTGACACAAGTTCAATCCCCATGATGGATGTGTATATATATATAAAAAAAAACAAACAAACATAATAAACATATTGTTTATATAATATAACAATAAAAAAGTATCAAGTATAAATTATCAATGTAATATAAATCATAAAAACAAACTCTTTTAGCATAAATAAATAATTACAAACATAACCTGAAAAAGTGAAAATATTAAAACATTCAAGGTGCAATATACTCTAAAAACTCATCCAATAATAAATTCCACCATATATAAAAATGACATTTTAAATTCCACTAGATGTTCAAACTTGTTTCCCTAACAATGTTTCTTACTAAGATTTCATTGAGATTTGCTTTACTGATCAATGTACAAATTTAACTTAATTGCTAATACATTTAGGCATATATTTTTAAGAACATTTGGTCTTCTGTTCCAGGTCTATGTAGTGCATTTGGTCCATCTTATTGGGAAGAAACATTAGCTTAAGTTTGTACTATTCATAATTTGATTCCCAATATATTGAATAAGACAGATCTTGGTATCCTAAGATTCTCCGTTGTTTAAAATTATTGATGATATTTTTCATGTGAATTGCCTTGATGTTAGGTAGGTTAGGTTCTTAAATAAAGTTAATTGTGTATCATATATATGGACTTTGTGGGCATCCGGTACTCGAATAGTCGCACTCAATGCAAAAGTAGACAAAATAAGGTTTTGGAATTTTCTTCAAAATTCTCAATTATTGTTCATTGGGTAGAATACAAGTGCCTTTCAAAGCCTAGGGATTCAGAGATGCCTTTTACTATACAAATTGGAATGTTGGGGGAGCGGTAACTTCCTATAATTGTATTGTCTCAAGCATTTTGTAAGATTAAGTAATTTTTTTTTTTTTTTTTTGTTGAAGTATAGGTGAAATACAGTTGGGTCACATTTTTAGGCCTTCTTTTCTACAATTAGAATTAAAATTATTGAAATAAAATATTAATGTTTTTTTTACCATTCTAATTTAAGCAATTGAAATAAAATATTAATGTTGTTGAAATAAAATAAAATTAAAGATACTTTATCCTTACAAAAATATCTAATAATATATCCAAAAAAAACCTCAATTAAAAATTAAAAATATTTTAAAACTATATGATTATTTTATATTAATTTAGTTTTTTGGGTTACATAGATGAATTGGTTACAATCACAATTTTTAGTAACTGTAAGAGCAGATGGCAGGGTTCAAACTATCATCGAAGGCTTCCAACACACCCACCTTCTCGTTAATGGTAACCCGACGTGAGATGGGGACCGTCGAACGCACAAGGTTTGCACCGTCTTCATCAGTCTGGTTCAACACGTGGTATGAAGGAGACCATCGGACAAGCAGGAAACAGATCGTCGTCATCAATCAAGTGCAACACAAAAAAGTCAGATCGGGATGCTGGCTATGTATAAACACGCCCATAAAGTAGGAACTATATTAATCTAGTATTGTTATCCCACTTTTACAAAACCAATGATTTAATTACACCAAATTTATTTGACAATGACACTCTAACAAACATTACATTAAAATTTGCCAAACATCATCTAGGCAGGGGTTGGAATCGGAGGCCAAAATGATTAGGTAGAGGAACGTACATTCCGTACTATGACTGTAACATACAACCTAAAAGCTAAAAGCCTAGTTAACTTTACATTTATTCTCATGCTTAGGTGTATAAGAAGACGTGAAGTTGTACCACTCACACAACGATACTCCCGTGATATTGGGTGCCATTGACATAAAACAAAAGAAATGGAAAAGACAATACAACCGTTTTTAAAAAGTGATGTGATAAGATAACACTTGAATAACATTATCCGGATCAAAATTGTAATCTTTTTAATTGTTTTATATATATATATATATATATATATATATTATTTGGTTAGAATGATAAAAACTTCTATTATAGAACGTATAGGATGAGCAGTATCTTTCAACCATGACTTCTCTAAAGCCGCATTGCCAGCTATCGACGTATAGGGCTGAGCAGTCTTCTCTCAACCATGACCCTTGGTAAAGCCGCGCTGCCCCATCTTCCAGCCCACCTGTATCTCTATATATATTTAACTAGTAACTTTAAATTTTACCTATCAATAAACTAGTATGTTTAATATATTATAAAGATGTTAACAAACAAATATTTTTAAATATAAAAATAAAAAATAAATTTCAAAAAATATAATGAGAAATTTTTTTAATTTTTTTAATAATAATAATAATTATTGACTAAGTATAAATAAGAATCAATATAAGTGTAACATAAAATTAAATAATAAGTATGACTAAAATTTATGGTATCATAGTATTTTACAAGAAGTTAGATTTCACAATGTTTTTCGAAAATAGTATAAAGCATAACATTCACCATAGCTAAATGTAAAATAAGAGAGGAAATAGACCAAAGAATAATATATATAAATGAAAAAGAAAGAAGATGTGGGATCATGTAGGCTCCCTACAATATCTCACACATTGATGCAATGGATAAATGGTTGAGTGGTATTTATAGTAGATACCTAATCATTAATAATAATTACATGTAATATTAAATTTAAGTCAATATAATTTTTCTTAAAGATTAAATTACAAGATTGCTTACAACCTTACAAGGCTAACTATACTACTAGTTTAAATGAAACTACTAGGGTTAAATCATCAAATCATACCCATAGATTTACGTAAAAACACATTTTACATACTCTAGGATTACATTAAGAGTCTCCATAAGCTTACATCAAGAGTGTTCATGGGCTTACATCACCACTATCAACCTTGGCCAATAAGGTCAAATTATTGATATTTCAACTCCCTTCATAATTTTAACTAAGTGTTCAAGAAGAGAAGATGATAGAGATGGCCACATCTCCTACACATAATGAATGCTTATATGGATCAAAGAATATTGATCATGTAGTCTAATATATGTTTAGTAAAGGTAAATATATTAGATAAACCCTACCTCAAACATGAAGTCATGACTCCACCTTCTAGATCAAAGATGTTGAGCTTCCCATGAGAATGCTATCAGTATGCAATATAGTGATCATAAATTGTTCTCCAGTCTCAAAATCACATAGCTAAATCATCAAGCAATAGAAGAAGATATTTGAATAAATAACCCTATTATATGAGGGGAACCCATAAGAATAAAGTGCACCTCATGTTGATCATCTAAACATGCTCCTCTTGAAACTAAATAATGTTCTATGACACTTTAACAAGCCTTTGAATTGATGTCACCAATGTGTAGATATCAAAAAGTCATACAATCTTAAACTAATGGACTCAAAACACTTTTGTATGAAAAGTTATGGCCTCTAGAAACTTGGTCATATTAGTAAGAAAATTTTGAGAAAAAAATTGAACCTTCAAAACATAGAAGATAAATCAATGATTCAATGTCCATCACATGTCATAATATAATTAAAGCCACCTATTAGCTATGCCATCATCATATTTTGAACTAGGAATGATCACATCATTGCAACATAAGATAACAAATAAGAAAAAGTGAGAGATCTTGGATAGGTTGAGAATTGAATTAGCAACATTGAGTGTAGGGGATCTTCTATGATTTAGGATAGATAGGTATCCCATATTATGTTTGGGATGGAAGGGGCATGTCTACCCCTTGAGGTAGGAAGAATTTAAAGCACACATGGTTCCCTTATCCTCGGGGTTAAAAAATATAATTGTTGAAACTTGAACATGAGATCTCCTAGAGAAAAGAACACAACACAAGTGCATTGGCCAACATAGCAACAAATACCACTAGAACAAAAGCTACTCCATGCTTTGATATGCAAATAATATGTTTGTTTAAGGTGTGTAAAATAAAACTATCATTGGATAGATTTAAATGCAAGATATGCTAGAGGCAAAATCTAGGCCACCATCCATTGTCCATCTATGTCTACAATGATGGTGGGAATGAGGAAAGACACCTTTATATGAAAAAAATATACACCTCAATATAATGAGAGACTCAAACCTATAACCTTAGGCTCATAGTAATTAAAAAATATTGTGTTGGCTACCTAAGTAATGTGCTTAGTTGATATAATACCACTTGACTATTAATACACATCTTAAAGAATGGGAATAAGAGACTATACTCAACACTTAATAAAAAATTATAAGAGGAGATTTGATCCTCAAATATGTGACTGTCAAAATAACACTAACACCACTATGTAGTTAGTTATTATCAAGAAAAACGTGTGACACGATAATATGCCATTGAACCTACTTTAGGGAAGAAGGAACGATGACTTACTAAGGATTTAAACTTAAATCCTTTGGGGAAAATACCTTATCCTTTTTAATGCCATCTAGCATACCCAATATGCCAAACTTATATAGCAAATACCCTCCATGAAGATGTTCTACAGCCTAGCAAAAAATAAAATACACTAGTGAGGCTTCAACTAGTGTTACTCATCTATGCCCTTTGTCTATTTGCATTGACTAGTGGATCTACCTAGTTAATGGGATGGGAATTGCTTTCTACTGAAACACAAAGTCATCTTCTAGATCCCATACAAAAATATTGTTAGAGTAGTGGACAGGTAAAAAGAAAATAATCGTTGCAAGTTGAAAAATATAATGGAACTATTGAGTTTTGACCCCATGTCATTTTATCCTCTATGCTTTCAAGTCTCTTATGCTTTCCAAAAGACTATCCTAATTTGTTTAGCGAAAACATGCCTACCACTTTGAAGAGAGGTTATCACATAAATTTATCAACAAAAAAGATGTTGATGTGGCAAATGAGAATGAAGAGCATGAGATTTGAACTTGTGACCTTATAGGAGAATGCCTTCGAATAGTTGTTTCTTGCTATCCAAGTAAGCTATTTTCCTAGATGAAAAATAATATATGTATTTTTTTAAATCATTGAGCAAAAGTGACAACAAAGAAAATTATCTCCTACAATATTTGATGCAAATAGGAATTGAAATCATATCTTTCAAATTTGTAAAGCCTTCAAGTTAAACATGCTAATTAGGATATCCATACATCTAACTAAGATGAAAATAAACTATAGAAAACACCATTAATTTGGACAATGATAAAAATATAATATATAGAAATTTTATGTTAAATATTATTATTGAAATTTGATTTTTTTATTTATTTAAATTTTTTGAAATTTTCCCTCAAAAGTAAGAAAGGGAATTTATTCTTTAATTTTCTCCTTATTCCACCAAACAACAAGAATCCTTCTATGGTCTCATGGCATCACTCTTTACCCCCTCTAACACCATGTTAGATTTCACAATACTTTTTAGAAATATTATAAAACATAACATCCACCACAATTAGATTAAAAAAATGGAAGAATAAAATAAAAAGATGAAAAAATGAAATAATATTATAAATAAACAAAATAGGAGGAAGAGGTGGATGTCTATAAGCATATAATATGTCACATAGTAATGCAATGGAATGGATTAGTGGTAGTGGGTATTTATTGTAGACACCTAGTATCCAATAGTATGTACATGTTAACCTTAAGCCAAAATAACTTGGCTTAAATGTTAAACTACAAGTTTAGTTACAATGCTATAAGGTAAATCATATTGGTTTTTTAGCCAATACTACTATGATGGTTGAATACATCAGATCATACTTGTAGGCTTACATAAATAATATATTACACATGCCCATAGGCTTACATTAATAGTTCTAGTAATCTTACATCACCACTTTTAACCTTGGCAAATAAGATCAAATTATTAATATTTAAACATAAATATAATTTAATGTATGTATATGTTTATCATAAATGAATGTTTTAACCCAATCTTCCATTGTATTTTGATGGAGTACAATTCAAAGAAAAATATATTTTAGTAGACTTAACTTATTTTGAATAGTACTAAATGTATAGTTTCTTATTATATATATTTTTTATCAAATTAGTTTTAATATACAAATAATTAAAATAATTTTTTTAACTATTTACGATATGTTGGCGAGGGTTTCTATCTAGTCCATATCTCATAGGGATTCAAGCTTATGATAATGCATCCAAACCTAAATATCTAGGGTTGAAATTAATCTTATTATGGATCTAAATTCATTCTCATGTGTTATATAGTTTAAATAGTTGAGATAGGATGCTTGAGAAAATATGAAGGTATATATTTGTAATAAACTTAAGAAATTTCTCATAAATCATGATATAACATGGTAAGAAATAATTTAATATAATACATAATAGAATAATGTGGGTCAACAAAAAAGAGAGAAAAAAATTAATAGCTGGCACACTGTTTGTAATCCTTGCCAAAAAATGTCTCTAAACTTTTTTTAATTAAGACAATAGATTAAGCAAGATATATCATCAATATGACATTATTTATATCACTAAAGATGTGGACTAGAGAGAATCTCTCAATTCATTACTATAACTTGTAATAAACTAAAAAAATAGGGTTAATTTTATGGTAATGTTTGGATCCGGGGTTGATGGTAACCTTAGAAAACCCATCCTCTTGTTCTCTATGATCTTTACCCCACCATGAACATTAAAAATTAATGCTAAAAGATCCTACACTTGAGTCTAGTCTAATCAATAAATTTCAGCACCCAACCTTTTTGCCTAAGGAATTTGGGATAAGTAGTGTGAAGTAAGGAGAGACAAATTGTGTTGTAAAGTCATCTTATAAATTATGATGACATCTAAAGGAAAATGTAAAATACATGGAGGTGCATGGACTAAGGTTTGATTGCAATCCTCTTACCAATCCAATCCCACCCTCATGTTCTTTGTGATCACTTTTAAAATGTCAACATTAAAATTTGACAAATTCTATGAAGCTACGATTGGGTGATTGAGAGAAGTTTCTCTTACAGAGAAGGATTCAATTTAATACTTTATGGGAATAGAGGCCTAATATGCACAAGTAGGGAATAACTAACTGATTAAGTTGTCATGATCTTATTTTAAATTAAAATTCATGACAACTTATTAAAAATATTGTATAGAATGACTTACAAATTTTGTAATATTTATCACAAAAAGGACAACATATTTTTTAGCCCTTCTATAACGAAGGGTTCTATAGAAACCTACAATTTAAATAAAAAGAAGAGAAGGCCTTCAATTTTAATTTTTTATTGATAGTATAATTTTGTTAAAAGACCATGTACTTTTTTATAGAAAATATAGGAGGCCCTAAAACATGTGGTTGTAACTCTAAGTGGATTCTATATAAATATAGAATTTACATGGCTTGACTTCCACATTGTATACATACATATACATATACATATACATATACATATACATATACATATACATATATATATGTATATATATATATATATATATATATATATATATATATATATATATATATATATAGTGTGTGTGTGTGTGTGTGTGTGGGTGGAGTGGTGGATGTGAGTGCATGTGTGCATGCGTATAAGTGTGTACATTTGTGTGCATGTGTGTTGTTAAGAAAAGTTGGGTTTAATTTTAATGGAAACTATGATAACATGGTTTAAATAAAATAATTAAAAGAACAAACAAAAAAAAGTAAAATGATTAAAACAATAAACAATATAAAATACTACTTAGCCTTTACAAGTAAAATAACATTACATATAAATTTAACTTATAGAACACTAATAACATAATTAAAAAATTAAAATTGAAATTTTAAGTAAAAAATTGTAAAGATATTTTAATAAATATATAGTACTAGTTGTTCCTATTGGTGCAATAATATCTTAATATGAAATAATCCATTCATATGAACATATAGAATATAAGCTTAAAAAATATTAATTTTTACTTATGAATATATAATGCCTAATATTTAATAAGGTTGGCCAATAGACTGTGATCGTCATGAATGGTGGTGCTTCACAAGTGTACATGAAATTGGTCCTTTTATTTATGAAAATAAATAGTATGTATCAATGAATGAAAAATATTTGCAATATGGTTTTTTCTTTTCATTATTTTCATGTCTTCAATCATTTATTATTTTTATTTGTAATCACCCTTATAGTGTTTGTGTTATTTTTTATCATCCTATCCATCATGTGTCTCTAATCATGTGAAATTTACAATGTTTATATCTTTTTGGTGTTTACTAATTTTTTGTATTGTAAATGCTAGGATTACAAATTTACATAAAACAAATATGTCCAATATGTTCGAGCTTTATAGCTATTCAAAATTTACTAGAACATGAAAATTCTAAACAATTCCAATTTCTATAGCTGTAGACATGGAAAATTGACCCACTAAGGTGAGTAATTTTCCCTAGATCCCTTGTTTTCTCCTTGGAAAAGTAGGGTCATATTTGAGCCTAATTTTCCCCTACCAAATATTATCCATTCTTCCTAAATCCTATACCATTGGATCGGGCTCAAAAAGATCTTTCCAACGGTATATGATATGACCCATTTTGACTCCGTTTGACCCTCCAAAATGCATTAAAACCACACGGGGGTCTAGCTGGTGCGAGGTCGCGCCCCGTTTTTATGGAGCGTGATTTTGCATTTTAGGGTTTTCTCTTAAGAAAACCCTAATTTTCAAAGTTGATCTTTTTAGGGTCGGCTGTGCTTAGTTTTTCCTACCCATTCTTGTTTCAAATCCACTATATAAGGAGGGTTTGAAATTCATTTCTTCCCAACCAAGCAATAATAACATTTTATTCAAGCTCTATTTTCTTGAGGTCTTCTTCTTCTTCCTTAAGCAAGCTAACTCACAAGTGTGAAGTGTGATCTATTGAAGCTTTGTTTTTTGCTATATTGGATTGTGTGTTGCTACTCTTGGTGGACAAGTGTTGAAGCCCTAAGGAGGAATCTACTACTTGGAGGTCTCCATCCCTTTTGCTTGCTTCTTCACTATCGCCAAGTTGTTTTTGCTCTTTTGTACTTTGCATATTAGTTATATTTTTTATTACGCATCCATTAATTCGTATTTTCTGAGTTTTTTTCTAGCTTCTACAAAATCGCGCCCGGGTTTCTACGGGGCACGATTTCACCGTGCGATATCATGGTCGCTCCATACGGGGCACGATTTTGCATAGACCACGTTTGGGGGAAATCTGCTACCCCCAAACCCTAGATATGTGTTATAGACTGCATTTAGGCCATATTAGGGCATTTTGTACTCTATTTTTCTATTCTGTTATGCTATATTCTGTTATGCTTGTTCATCTTCCAAAGGTCAATTTTTGCTTCTATTTTCAAAGGTCAGCTAAAAGGACCTAGGGGGCTTGACTGCTGCACCTCCAAGCATTATTGTACAGTGGCCTAAGCAGGCCCCCTAACGCTAATCATATTTTCAAGTGTTTCTTAAGTTATCTTGCAGGAACAGGGATTATTGATAGCATTGGATCAAAGGATAAAAGCAAGGATCAACCATCGGATAAGCTAAGTGTTCTGATTAATCTTTAGGTTGTTTGTTGAGTGCTTTATATTTTTGTTGTAAACCCTAGATCTGATTTAAAAGGAAATATATTTAATTAATTTTTAGGCATTGAAAGATAAACAACATATAGTGTGCACTTAGGGTTTATTTTGTTTGTGCATTCTCTCTTGAGCCCTTGCTTAAAAGGTTGTTTATTTTAAACCCTAGGTTAGAAAGCATTCAAAGGAAGAATCATACTAGGGTTAGCTTTTGTATTCTTGTTTATTTTTTTGCATTGTCCTTTATCTTTCATAGCATAGATCTAGAAAGGCCAAACTTAGGTGATTGCTTGAAACTGAATACATCAAACATTCTTGAAAATCCTGAGGACTTGGAGCGAGTCCTTAAATCATTCCTCGTGAACCCTTCCCCCTCCTTCACACCCGAGTGTAGAGAACAACATACCCCGCGGTTCACCCCATAAGGCTTTCTATCTTTGTAGATCCAACCTTTTGGAAATTGTACATGGTAGGGCAGTTTTCCCCCTCTACATCTTTGGTGAACCCGATGTGAACACCTCCTTTTCTTTTAAAACTTTAATCAAGATCATTAATTTTGTGTGTTAGATCAGAAAACATTAAAAAAATATAACATCTTGTGCTTGTTTTTGTTGGTCCTTAGTTCCTTCCTTTTTGCCCTAGCCCTCTTCTCTTCTCCTAATGGATTTCAACCTTGGGAGTGAGCAAAGGCCTTTAAGGTTTGATGAGATTTTCCAAGAGAATGATCAAATTGATAAAGAAAATCATAATCTAGAAGAAGAGGAAAATGAGGAGACTGATAATAGCCTTGATCCTACTAAGGGACCCAATGGGAACCTTACCTTTAAATCTTTTGATCATGTTTTAGATTTCATGGAACGCCATAAGGAGGCTTTACTTAAGGCTATGGAACAGAAAGCTCAACTCGAAAGAGGTGAGACTCTTCTTCCTCCTCCAATCATCTCTCCTAGGCATGTTCATGATAACCCTTTGTCTGAATATTTGAATCATGGTAATCATGCCCATCAACCAACCTATGCCACTACTATAACCACCAACATTGGAAGGAATCTACAAGTTCCTCCAACCAATAGTGTCACTCAAGATTATTTTCAATTTCCTCCTCAATCTGCTAATCTCAACACTTTTGCCTCTATTCCACCAAATGTTAGTTATCCTCTCCAACAAGGTATCACATATCACAATAGTATCAATACCTCCAGCTTAAGCCAAGTGCCTTTTCAACAACCTGCCTATACCCCTCCCTTAGGGAATATTGGGGCATTGCACAATAGTGATCCAAAAGTACAAAAATTGACAAATGTGGTAAAACAGTTGGCTTCAAAAATGGATATGATTCAGCCTTCAGGTTTCACTTACAGTTATAAGGAAATGTGTAATCAACCATTGGATCCTATTGTTGCTTCTAGGCCTTATCCTAAGCATTTTTCCATGCCGATTTTGCCTATATATAAGGGAACAAAATATCCGATTGAGCATCTAAGAAGATTTAGAACAACTTGTCATGATCTCATCTATGATGATATGTTATTACTAAAGATGTTTCCTAAGAGTCTTGTTGGCATGGCATTAGAATGGTATTATCAGTTATCTAATTATTCTTTGAGGAATTTTGAGGAAACAACAGAATTATTTGTTCATCAATTTAGTGCATATATTGAAAAAGAAGTGTCGATGAAAGATATTTACAATTTAAAATAGAATAAAGAAGAAAGTTTTTCAGAATTTCTAGCTCGTTGGAGAAGTTTAGTGGGTCGGTTAAGACATCCTGTACCTCAAAAATATATGCTTGAGATATTTATTAGCAATTTACAAGAACAATTATCTTATGAATTAGAAACTACAATCATCACATATTTTGATCAAGCAATTGAGTTAGCAAGAAAAGTAGAACAAGCTCTTATCAGAAGAGGACAACTCAAAGTGAAAGAAGATAAAACCATTCAGTCACAGTATAAGGATAAGGATGTGGTAGGTGATGGTGTAATGGATAGTAGGCCTGTTAATAATGTTGTTAACAACCTACAAAAGATAATACTTCAAAAACCTCCACAAAGGAATTTTACAAGACTTGGCATACCTATGGAAGAAGTCCTAAAGCAAATTTTAGAAGCCAATGCAATTGAGTTACCTCCTATAAGGCAACCAGATACTACAACTAGTTGGTACAAGGTAAGACAACATTGTGCATATCATAGAGTAGAAGGACATTGGACAAATTCTTGTAAGAAGTTGAAACATGTGGTTCAAGATTTAATTGATGCAGGATGTCTTGATGTAAGAAACTCTCAATCTTCAAATAGTCAACAAAAGTCCACTACTAACCAGAATGTACCCAAGCAAGGACAATAGGTAGTTAATCAAGTATCTTGTAAAAATGTACCACATCATTATGATAACCAAATGGTTGGTATGGTAACAACTACTTCAAAACAATAGGTGCAAAATCGATAGATCCAACGGTCTCAATAGGAGATGAGTTTTTCAGCAAATATTTCCCTCTTAGAACTTTTGCAAAATTCTCCTACTCATGGAGAAGCCTTAATAAATGTTCTAAAACAACAATTTGTCCCTCCAGATATTTCCCCTAGTGATATGGCCAATGTTGTAAGCTTTCTTGGGACACATCACATCACATTCTCGGATGACGATATTTCTTCCTCAGACCTACGTAGGGATTCTTCTCTCTACATTACTTGCATTTATTGGGGAAACCCTTATCAAAAGGGTTATGATTGATAATGGTTCTTCCCTCAATTTATGCACATATCAATTTATCCAAAATTTGGATTAAAAGAGGAAGATTTAACTAAATTCGATGCAATCATCAAAACATTCAACAATGAGTCCCAAGAAGCTTGTGGCACTATATCTCTCCCCCTTAAAGTTGGACCTAAAATTTTAGATACATTGTTCTATGTGGTACCTTGCCTTGCATATTTTAATCTGCTTCTTGGACGTCCTTGGATTCATGCAATGAAGGTCATCCCTTCTACTCTTCATCAATGTTTGAAGTTTAAATTTAAGGATCAACTTGTCACCATTCCAGGTGACCTTCATCCATTCGAATATTGTTCAATGGTTGAACAAGCTTAGTTTGGTCTCAATGTTTGTCCTTCAGTTTCATCATCTATTTCTCCAAGTTCCTCATCTCAAAAATCTGAACAATCCAACAATCTAAAAGTGAGTGAGGAACCTCTAATCAAAGTTTCATCATGGGATCAAGACAGTCAGTTTCTTCAAGAACCTCTTCTAGATATATCTCATCAAGGTTTGGAGCAGAGTAATGAGGATGAGGATCCCCCTTATCCCTCTAACATCTTATTTTGTAATATGATAAATTTTGTGTGTTCTAATGATAAATATTTTGCTTCTCATAGAGATCTTGCAAAGTTAGGGATTGCTCCTCCCTATGTTAAGAATGATGGTTTTGTTCAAGAATGTATAGATTATCATGTTATGGCTGCCAAAGAAAGAGCTATGAAGGAGCCTCTCCATGATTATAATCATCGAGATGGCTTGCCTTCTAGATTTTTCTTTGATGAAGCAGTCCCTTGAATGCCTGTTCTTTTTGTTAAGATAGGAGGCACAATTAGAATATGTGTTGACTATCATTTTGATTGCTTGTTTAACATAAAATAAAATAAAATCCATCATTAATTAGGTATGCATTTGCATTCTCATTCCATCATACCTATTTTCTTGCTCATACTGCATGATTTCCTATCATACTTTGCATGGTTTCCTGACATTCTATTTTCTTGCACTTCTGCTTGTCATAATTGCATTGTTGCTTGCTCATGATTGCTTGTTCATATAGCTTTTGGGGATTCACAACAATGGCATGTGATGATACCTAGTTAGGTCATAGCTCACATGCATTGCACTTTTCACTAGGGTTCTGATGCCTAGCGAAGCCCCAACCTAGGGCCCATGCATTCTCATCCCTTCTTCTCTTCTTGTCTTCCTTTGTTCTTTTCTTCTCTTCTCTCTTCTTCTTGTGTCCCTTGACTTTGAAAGTTTTTACAATGATCATTATCTCTCTCCAAAGTCAAGGAATGCAATCCTCTTATGGTATATCCTTGTCCTTTGCATGATTCTTATTTCTCCTTTGTCTTCTTTGTTCAGATAAGGATATACATTCTTCCCTCCTTTGATTGCACACTTTCTCCCTCTTGATTTTTCAATAGCTGAAACTTCAAGTGGGGGTACACACACACAATTCATTGCTTCTCATTTTCTTCCTCTCTTTTCTTCTAGCACATGCACACACTCACATTGTGTTATGCTCATATGACTTGGTCTATATACATATTCTTACACACCCCTATTGGGTAGTACTTGCTAATACATCATTTGCATCAGTAATAATATATCACCCCTATTGGGTTATGCTTCTTTTGACTCAACGGGCTCAACACCCCATTACAGGATAAGCTCCTTGGCCATTTCAATAGGCCTCGGCATACATCCTAGCGGGTAATCACCCCACAGTAGTCACTAGCGAGCAATCATCCATAGCGGGTTACGCTCCATCATTTTTTCATTTGAGCAATCACCCATAGTGGGTTATGCTCCATATTTTTCCCATCTATCCATCTCAGCAAGTACTACACCCATAGTAGGTTTTCACTCCACATCTGGATCTTCTCTTTGGGCATAACACCCTTCATTCAGGGTTCTTGATCAACTTCTCTCGATTTCTATGGTTGACCTTTTTGGAAGATGTTCTTCTTGTTTTTCTTGTTCTTCTTCTTCTCTTCTCTTCCCTTCTTCTTTCTTCCCCTTTCTTCTAGCTACATTAGATTCATTATCTTATTTATTTATTTTTTATTTGTGGAAAACATCCCAAAAGGGATGCCAC